>BMAO01038714.1:0-303856 GCA_019973975.1 Trichonephila clavata | reverse complement strand
ATTCTGTCTATACATTTTTGCAATGTCAGCAGAAAAAGCAATTGGAAGAATCTGAATTTAAGTAAAGTTAGAAAAATGTCTGACTGTAGTTTTTTACCAGTCAGCAGAATGTCATTCAAAGAATTTCCATTTGTACTTTTGAATGAGCCGTTCAAACACCACCCTTAATTTGGTTGTGGAACTATTATCATTAATCACACCATGATGTGGTAAGAAATAATGTGGAGATTTTACATCTGATGCGAGAGGCGTCATGTGACCAAGGTTTTGGTATTCCTCCATAAATTCTGTGTATTGTTCCTTTAATTGATTATTAGAGTGAAGTTTTCTTTCAAGAGAATAGAATCGTTTTAATGCACCCTCCTTACTATCTCCAAGACTTGAATCATCTCTAAATGGCAGTTTTAGAATATATCTACCATCAGCATTACGAATATGAGAATTTACGAATATAGACTCACATAGCTCATCCTCATCCTTTGACGGAATTTCCTTAGGAACAGATTCAAGTTCCCAAAATTGTTTCAAAGAATGGTCTATGTTTAAAAGGGTGTGACAGATTAGGATGAATTTTGATTATATGGTGTATTTATGGTACCTGACAATAAATGCCCTAATTTTGTTGGCAATGCTGATGGGTTCCTTTGGGTCCATTATAGGAGTCCCTGAAATTATTGTCATAAAAACATCAGCACCTAGAAGAATGTCTATTTCATTTTCAATATAAAACATTGGATCAGCAAGAGTTAGATCTTTGATATGAGGCCACTCATGATATTTAATTGGAAAGTTTGGCATAGCTGAAGTGACTTTCGAGACTAACAAAGCTTTTTACTTGAAATTTATCAGAGGAAACACAAGAAAAAAATTCCAAGTTTGTCGAATATAACGAAGTTTCAGCAAATGTTTCATTTACACCTACTAATCTATGATTGGTGTGTTTTAATGGCAATTTTAAGCGATCAGCACATTGCTTGGAAATTACAGAATTTTGAGAAGCATTGTCTATCAAAGCACGGCAAGTTATTTGTTGACCATGTTTAGATTTAACATTTATTAATGCTGTGGACAACAAAACGTGACCTTCTGCCAATTGTGTGCAATTGTTAGACACTGTCACAACAGAATTTGCTTGAGTATCTGCTGAAAGACTGACTGAATATCTGTGTAATAATGTATGGTGTCTTTCAGAACAGTTTTTACAAGAGAATCCTATTCTACATGTGTCAAGCCTGTGGTTACTCCTCAAACAATTGGTACATAAATTATTGTTCCGTACCACTTGCCATCTTTCATTTACATTCATAGAATAAAAAGTTGGACATTTGAATAAGGCATGGCTTTGACAACATAGAATGCAATGGTTACTTTTAACAACATCTAATTTTACCCCTGATTTTACTTGGTTACATTTGACAACAGTAGTATTTACATTTGATTTGTTAAATGAATTTAATGGTTTAACATTACCTTTCTTAATGTCAGGTTTTACAAAGTTTAACTCATTCAGACCACGAGCTTCTCTTTCAATGAAAACTCTAAATTCCTCAAGAGTGGGAATTTTATTATTTTCCAAAGATAATTCCCACCGTTGCCTAATACATGCATCCAGTTTTGAAATGAGAAAAATTTATTATGATCAACTCTGTTAATGAATTTGTTTCTAAATCTAAAGTTTTTAAATTTCGAATGACTTCATTGCAAATATCTATTATTTCCAAAAGCAATTTTGAAGTATTTGCCCTGGATATCTTAATACTAAATAGCTTATTTATTTGGCTAAGAGCTAATTGTCGCTTGTTTTCATACCGACTGCACAGTATATCCCAACAGTTCTTAAGATTGTCCACAGTAATTGCAAAACCCCGAATTAATTTGGCTGCATCCCCGCGAACAGAAGCCTGCAGATATTGCAATTTTTCAAGATCACTTATTGATTTGTTATCTAAAATCGAAGACTTAAATAGCTCTTTGAATGAAATCCAGTTCTCGCAATTTCCATAAAAATGCGGAACTTCAAGTTTTGGTAAATTAACTACTGAAGATTTTACATGAATACTATTTTTTACTTCCTCAAACTCAGATTTTTGTTCAAGGTCAACAACCCAATTGAATAACATATCTTTATATTTCATATAAATGTCAAAAGATTCATCACTTTCATGCGTTGACAATTCACCGAATATTTCAGTTAATCTATTTTCGTATTGCAACACTTGGGTTTTTAAAACACGTATGCGTGATTTATTATCATCGCATTTATTTATTCTACTTTCAAAAAATCTTAATTCTTTTATAATTAAATCAAATTTACCACTATTTTTCGACTGTTTTGGAGCCATGATTTATGAATGAAATTTTAAAATTCTACACAAAATACACAACTATACCAATAATAACAAATGCCTACACAATGCAAATACACAACTATCAAAAAATATTTATACAAAATAGAACAAAAGAATAAGTCTAGAATCAAATAATAAATAATATCAATCAGAATGTATAAGAATACTTCAAGAATTCGTATCAGAATAAATGCACTAGAATAAGAATATCGAGTATGAAACGAATAATATTAATCAGAATGTATAAGAATACTTCAAGAATTCGTATCAGAATAAATGCACTAGAATAAGAATATCGAGTATGAAACGAATAATTAAAATAACAAAGACTAATCACATCAATAACTCTCCGGCTCGACGGACCACATGTTATGAATGAGAATGAGACTTTAGATTTTGAGTTTGATGTAGAATGCAATTATGAATTGTATAACGAACGGATTTTGACTTACCGCCATTTTCCATGCTGGGCATAGAACATTGTGGAAGTATTTCGTATAAAGCTGAATAGAAAATATATAACTGAAGAGTATTAATCATTCACTTCAATGATCAATGATTTCACAAGTCGACTTTTCATGTATATATTTACTTCACACACACACACTCATGCCTTTACATGTACGATAAAAGAACACCATTTCACTAAAACATAATCACAAGAATGGCGACCAGTACAACCGAATCATCCGAATGGAATGTCATTTTCCCGCCGAACTCACATCGGTTTCCGGAAAACGAAGTTAAGTTCGTGGCGCCATCTCTGGACGGCGAAAGGAGTCAACTATTCTTAACAATAACCCTTATATTTTGAAACTGTGTGATCCAGAAGAAAGAGGTTGTTCTCTCTATATATATATATGATTGTATTCGTTACTTAAAATTTGAAGACATTTTTACAAAGATGATTCTGTATGATTAATAATTTGATCGGAATTTAAGAAAAATTACTTATCAGTTATGAATTCAAAAGTTTTCAAAATTGTCATTGATTTTTTTTGTCTTTATTTTTTCTCGTTTTCCCAGTCAAATAACCCTGGACAATATGTCTTGGAAGTTCGATATTTATTATAATTTGAAACGAAAGTGGAAAATGCCTGTGGTACTCTGGTGTTAACGACAAATTATTGACTGCGGCAAAAGTCGAATTTACGATCTGCAAGAATGTTATGCGTTTGACTAATTAGAAGGAAATGAAAAATGTGAATATTTGGTAAAGCCCAAAGACAGAAAGGAATGCGCCTCGTATTAGAACTGTGCAAAATAATAACTGTCCTGATGAAAGCATGGTGAGCATGCTTCAGATTGTGATGATTGCTAAATATATGGGTAAGAGTATGTGAACGTAGATACAATCAATTCGATTCTGACATAACAAAAAGCTGGAGAAAAATGCACAAATCCAACATTTTAAAGTATTGTTTTTACATTTCCTCGAACCACGAATATAATGCACCCTCCTTACAATGAAATTCTCTTGCCAGCAAAGGTAAGCTTTTTTCTTTATCTTTCTAATTTATTACAGTTTTGCTTTAATTTTAAAGGAAATAATAGGTTAGAAAGTTTTTTCTAAACCATGATTCATTTTGAAATAATTATTTCTATTTCTCTTCGATAATTTTTTCCTTGAAAATACTGTTTTCCCCAACTATTTCCAGACAATCCGTTAAATTTCTATAGTTTGGGAAACAACTTATAGCTGCCAAAGAATTGTCAACTTCAGCAACTAATCTAATCACAGTAATTTTAAATAGATGCCAATATTTCAATAAATTTGTTCTAAAATCTTATCCCAAATATAAAAATAGTTTTGAAGCGGAACAAAAGCTTATATGATGATTGACAGTTATGAAAAATTTTGTATAATTGCTTAATATTTATCAATAAGATATTTAAGACAAAAATAAATATTTGTAAATACAACTAAATCAGATAGAAATAAGTATTTAAAAAAAAAAAATTAATATTTTAAACCTCATTTTATACTTTGTGTGTTAAACTGTTTAAAATTTTAAATTATTAACGAAAATATCTTTAAATGAATAGTATTTAATATTTTATGTTGCTCAATTTTAAACCCATGTTTACATTTTAATGCAAGTTTGCAATGTATATTTTAAGTAACTAAGTAAATATTCCTGAAAATACAAGTAACAAATTGGTCACACGAGAATTTAATTTTCTGATTAAACTATTTGTATTTTTCGATTTACTCTCTATTTTCGAAAACATTTTGAAAGACATTATGTAGCAATTATTACAAAATACCATTTTTGCTTTTGAAATTTTGCCGATGCTCAAATTAAAATTATAATAATGAGCTATGATCATTTTAGTTAAGAGAAAAATAACAGGGATAAAGAGAAAAATTATAAAAATACCTTTGGGGTTTGGTAATCCTTTTTCTCACTAAAAAAAATGAAAGCGATTATCAAATGTTTTAGGAGGGAAAGATTTTTAATAACATTAAAAAGATGTATAGGACATTGCTATTATATTTAACAACCAACGGATATTTCACTTAGTTTTTGTGTCGGGCTATTAAAGTTTATTAAAAAAATATAAAGTAATCTTACATCTAGTAAAAGAAATAGTAAAAATAAATATTAAAAACTGCTTTTAATAACACAAGAATTATATCTCTAATAGCTATTATTGAAATATTTTATTTTTAATCATAAGGTTTATATTACTTTTAAACATTTAATGTTATTTTATTAGGATTTTCCTTACCGAGTCATTTTTTATGTCCTTTTATTTCATTTTTATTTCAGCTGTTTCTTTTTTAAATGCAAATGAGTTACCTTCTAGAATTAAATAAAACCATAAAAAACGCATTACTTTTTCTGGTGAACATATTTATAACATTATAATTGGAATAGAAATCTAAATGTTTATTACTTTTTTTTTTCCTGAAAAAAAAACCTTTAACGCAAGCTGTATATCGTACGGCTTGGAACAAATTATTTTAAGCAACTTTCAACTCTAATTTTATTCAAAATGTTTCCTGAAAAGTAATTCATAATGTGGATAAGGATGTGGTCTCATTTTTTTTGTAACATCTTTAAATGTAGTTAAAAGACTATGTCACATGTTAAATATAGTGAAACCTTTTCAAAAAAAAAAATCAAAGCATTTTTGCCAAGAAATAGAATTAAGCAGTATATCTTTAGGAATGCTTTAAATATTTAATTAGCTATTTCACATACAGTATGATAATATTTATATATATAATTTTTGACTTTTATAAAGTTTTTACGTAATATACATAGAGAGACAGATAGGGATAAGAGAAGGGAAAGGTGGAAAAGGATAGAGAGGTTTATTATTGAAATATAAGTAAAGAACTATAGTAGAAGAAAAAAAGTTTGAGACCAAAAAAAAAAAAAAAACTGAAGAAAAAAAAATTAATTTCAGTTTCAAAAACATCCGGTCGTATTATAATATATTTTAAATCTTAATTGGCCATATTTTTACTCTGTTTTTCGATCGCAAAATTTAAAAAAAAAATTTTTACGTTAGTATTTTTTTGCTATTTTTTGCAACTTTACCCTTTAATAACCTTTTTGTATGAAAATAAAAACAAATATAATAAGTGAAAATTACATGCATATCTTAATTTATATTTACTCAAATATAACTTAAGAGTTTGTTTTATTAGTATTGTTGTTTTCTATGCATGTATATAATGACTCAAAAAAATCAAAAAACAAAATCTGAGCATTATTTTGCTTGGACAATAATACTTGTTTATTAAATACGATACATTAAATAAATTTGAAAATATATATTCTGAAATTTACTGTTTACTGATATATTTTATATGTATCGCTCTCGTATTTGAGGAGTTTAAAATAGTGAAAAGAAATTGCCTTCTAGTTTTGAACTTTTGCTTTGATAAAAAGCTAAATTAGATCGTGTTCTTAGATCTATTTAAGATTTACTTTTTTTCTTATTTTCTGATAGTGATATACTGTTGAAATATGCACTGCATATGTATGCATTTCAACCTTCCATCTGTTCAGTGGATTGATAAATGAGTATCAAACTTGTTTGGAAACTTAACACTAGGAGTTCTGCGTCAGACTGACCACCTGATCGGAACATCTGATGCACCTCAGGACCCAAGGTCAAGTATACTGATATGGGCATAGTAGGCCTTGGTCCTGATGGGAAGTTGCACCACTGAATTAAGTTATATATACCTTTAAACATTGAGCGTTATTCGATGTTATTTATAACTAAGAATTTATTTCATTAATAAATATTTAGTTCATTATTTTATGCAATAATGGTTAAAGTTTAAATTCACATTTTTCTCTGGCATGATATATTTATAGTATGACATTTTCACATACATTAAGATTAAGAAACATATATTAAAATGATTGTGCACATTTTTAAATGTATGTGACTGAATATTTTTTTATCACACTTTTAGCAAAATGATGTATTCTAGTTTGAAAGGATTCTGATTTTTCCTCCCTTAAACATGAGCATTTTAATGGATAGCTACTTAGATTTTTTTCAAATCAGCCAGACGATTTGTTTTGTGTGTTCAATAGTTTCAACAAAAAAAAAATGTATAGAATGTATTTTAGAACTAAACACAGAAGATCATGCATACCCTCTAGCAATTTTTGTTTTTTGAAACTAATTTTGTTAAAGAATTTGTTTCCACACCAGTCAGGGAGAGAGTTTCTGGTATTACTCTGCTGAATTTATTTTTTTGTCAAAATTTATTATTTTTTTTGGCATGTTTTTAAAAGAAATATGTAGTGTTTCTAAGTTTTTTATTCGAACATTTTTTCTACCTTTTCCAAAGCGTATGCAATTTTTTTGCCTTGTCGGTCAGTTTGAAAACTAGAAATCAAAAACATCCATCTAAAATAAATATCATACACATGGAAGGTCTTTATTTTTAAATTTCTCTGTCTGGGAAGAAGAAAAACAGAAAATGTTTCGTATTGTCTTATGTCAGAAACCCTGCACCAGACAATCTATTAAAGAAAGGAAAACAATTCTGCACTGAACGTGGATAGACTTGTCATCAGTTCGATATAAATAATAATAAGAAAAAAATCCTCGGTATCTTCTTTGACTTCTACTTTTTTTTTCTTTTTTTTTTTTTAACTAACCGTGAAAAAATTTAATTAAAAAAAATGTGAAAATTCTGAAAATATATTTCATAATCATAAAATTTATGGAAATAACCTGAGTGAATAAATTTTAAGAGCAATTTGTTATTTGTATTTATTTTAATGTAGAAAAATTTACGTCATTTCGCTCTTTTTAATTGATTTCGGAATTAAAATATATTAAGATACGTTATTCAATTTTAAATTATTGTTTTAAATTATTTTTCAGCAATGTTTCGATACACTTAAACCACATATTTAAAAAAGAATGGATGCAAATTCAACTGTAAAGCAATGAAGTTTGCTTAAGTATTCCTTTTTGAAATTAAAGTTGTAACAGACATGTTTGTTTTTCATCCATAATCCATTTCTAAATTTAGGAATTGTTCATTAACAAATAATATAGTGGCCACGGTAGCCAAGTGGTCTAGGCATCGGATCATGGCTAGCGTGTCATGAGTTCGATATCAGTACCACTGAAGATTCGCCGAGAGCTCAAAAACGTCCTTCCATTGGTGTGGTGTGGTAGTTAGGAGAGGGGGTGCCAGCTCAAGTGTCATCCACGTCACTTGATCATATTTCAAAATTACGCGGACCAACGCCAAAAGCCCTCATAAAGCTGAACAGTGCGACGTTAATATTCAATCATTCATTAACAATTTTTTTTTTTAAAGTCAATTCCTACTTAGTTCAACAACGAAAAATTATTTTTTTAATTAATAAAATTTTATCAACGAATTAATATTTGGAAAAAAAAACTGTTTCAACGTCAAGTATGTCATCCACTACACGTTTAAAAAAATATTTGAGACCAATAAAAAATTTGTTAGAAAAACTTACTGGCGCTACCTGTTGGGGCCATTTCTAACTTTGTCATAAAAAACGTGGAATAAATTTAAAATTAAAAATAAAATTTAATTAATTAATAATATTTGAAAAACTGTACTAAAATCAAATGTCATTCACTACAAGTATAAAAATGTATTTAAACTTAAGTGGATGGATAAAAAAAAATTTATTAACGATTGAAAATTTGAGCAAGATTTATCTATCTATCTCTCTGTATATATATATATATATATATATATATATAAGGAGAGAGTGAACTAATGATAGGAATTGAGACAAGCATGTTAAGTTATTTTTCAGTAATGATTTAATAAAATATCTACAAAATGTTTGCCTTTGAAACATTTGGGATTATCGTTCGGCATAAAGTTTTTAAGCAAAATAAAAATTGTTTGTTAAGCAACTAGCATTCTAGTTCCTTCTTTCACATAAACATTGAAATTTACAATTTTTGAACGGAATTTATTGACATAATTATTAATAAAGAGGATTAAATCATAAGTATTAATATAAAGATGACTATATCATAGTTATTAATAAATATGATTATATCATAATTATTAATAAAGATGATCATATCATAATTATTTATAAAAAAGATTATAGCTATAAAAAAACCGAAAATTTTTTTTAAAGTAAACCTTTTACTAATTTTATTTTTATGTTGTTATTTTCAGCCATTAAGCTCCTTCGAGGTTGATATTTTGCATAGTTGTAAATCTTCGAGCAATAAGAGATATATAATTTCTATGTTGAGTTCTTAATTAGTTTTAACCATTTAATGTATAGTTGTTTTATTCGAAAATCCTTCTCAAAATTTATGAGATATGTTACAGTTTTTGTTATATTATTTCGCCATTAATGAATAATAGAAATATTGAATAAAATTAATTATAGAAATATTTCAAAAAATAAATATAATATGATTAAGGCGCACTTGGTTCTCGAGAGAGAGAGAATCCTAATTTCCTTTTTAAGAATTAGAGCACCAGTAATTTGCTTTCAAACTGCTCATTGTTATATGAAATAATTAAATGCAAGATTTATTATTGTTTCTGAAATTTTTTTTTTATTAAAAATACATATAGCAGTATTTATTTTGGGAGAAAATATTGGAAATATATGAGTTTTGCCAAAAACGCTTGAACTATGAGTTTTGATTTTGCCATGCAATATCAAAAAGTGGGCGGAACGAGTCTTAGCCAATCCAGGTACAACAAAGTAGTCCTTGTAAAGAGATGGGAAAATGCTGAATAGATAAGTAAGCCTACTTTGATGTCGCAAGAGTTCTGTGATTGGCTGACCCGCCCGGTCAGCTGTTTTACTTAAGGGGTGTTGACAAAGTTAACCAATTATTGAATTGATAAAAGTTCGAAATGCATGTGGAAGGTTTTTGTGGAGTTAAAAAGTTAAGATTGAATAGGAATTTAAATTTAAAAACAGATAAATACAATTAATTTTTGAGTAGAGTATATTCAAATTCATCTGGTTCTCTGTAGAAATTTAAATCCTTAGAATATTCCCTAAGCAATGATGTTATTTAAATGCGTTTTCCCCTGTCTCTCCCTGTATGTAAAAATTTTTTATTAGAATAATTCCCTCTTTTGTATTTTGGCACTTGTACCAGGAACATGCCCAAATAAATGATTAATTCACGATTAAGGCTCTTTATTTTTCTATCCACGATTTTTTTCATATACAGAGCAAGATAGATAAAAATTTGTTAATTCATCAAAAGCTTAAATAAAATATATTGAAATCAGATTTTATTTTACTTTAATTTTTCTCGTATGAACATAAGTTTTAGTTCATAAATAGGTTTTTACTTAATAGGTCATGGCACGATTTATATATATATATAAATATATATATACATATATATATATATATATATACACACACATATATATATATATATATATAAAATATTTCGATTCAATGATTTTGTACAATATGTTTTTGCTTGCAACTTATGTATATGTATTACATAAAACAGGTTCTATATGCTCAAAATACCACTAACAGCTAATCATTTATTTATTTTTCTTTTATGAAGAATTTCAAAAAATATGAAGGAATTTTACAATGCTACTTTTTCTACAATAATTGACGCACACACAAGTAATTTCATTTATGCCACAGTATATGCGTAACAAAGATATCATGGATTTCCTGCTAACACAAATGCTATTCATAAAATATATTTCTTTATGAATGGTTATTTAAAATTCCTTAAAGAATTCTTAAATTCTAAATCAGGAAATATAAAAAAATTAAACCTTGCTTTGATTTGACATTTGTTTGATGTGCTAATGGCAATAGGTAGTAAAATTATAAAAGCATTTGGAAAGAAAAAAAAGCCTTAATATTTTTAATGAATGTAAACTAGTTTGTTTTTTCTATATTAGATAAAAATATTTAAAGTTTTTATTTGCCATCGAAATGTACTTAAAAAATAACGTAAACGTTATCATAACTCTGGCGTATTCTATTTGCAATATTTTAACGCAATGAATTTGAAAATTCAATTTATAAACTTCTAAAATTTCAACTTAATTCTGTAATTGCGAGAAACTTATTTTATTTTATTACGAATTTAATTCTTTCAGTTTCGATCGATTCTTTTAATACACCAAAAGCGAGTTAAATAAAAATTAAAAATACCTAGCAAAAAGTAGATAAGGGTTTCTTCAGATCCTAATGAGAGACATGTTTTATGGTACTGAGATACAGTATATAGTAATCATGCTTATATATGAAATAGTTAATAAATACAGATAATTATATATTTTTTAAAAATTGCTTTATATGTATCCGTAATGATTTTTTTTAATGATAGTGGTAAAATCTTTTATTTCAATTAATTTCTAAAACAAAGCAAACTTGCCTTGGAAAAGATTCTCTCTAATTCATTTTCCTCGATTTTATACTAACGAGGACACAAGGATTCTTTATTAGTGTTTGGAATTCGGTTTTTTTAACGATACATATACGAATAGAATAAAAATATTTTATCGAGATGGACAGACCCGAAATAGCTGTCCCTCTCTAAACCTCCACAGTGCAACAACATGAGCAGCAGCCATCTTTCGAGATGGCTGCTGCTCATGTTGATGCACTGTGCAAGTCTCGAAAGATGTCCTTGTGGACATAGTCAGGAATTCGTGGTAGACGTTGTCCAGTTACGGGATTCGAATCCTGGTACCACTGAAGACCAGCGTAAAGACTGTGTGGAAGAGCGGATAGAACCCAAGAGTAGGCACGCACTCGATATTAAAGTTAGTTGTCGCGTGAGGTAGAGTTACCCCAGTCATTTTTTTACTGTAATTATTTTATTCTGCATGATAAAAATCATATTTTCAAAGAATAATTTAACTAAGAGAAATTATACTTATTTACTTTTAAAGACTTTCCAATTGGCCTTTGATAATCTGAGAAAAAAATCCATTAAGCTTAAATAAAATGTTTTAAATGTCCGTTATTTTAATAAGACTCAAGTCACAGGCATTTTTCACTAACATTACAGGAATGGTATCTGTGCAAGCAAAACTTTCATATATTTTGTTCAAATTATTGTAAGTATTATTGTCCTTTGATCATCGACAAATAGCATGTTGAGCTTTTTCTTTGTTGTTTCTTTTAACTAGGGTCCAATGTGTCTGATGGTATATCTTTGGATTCATATCTTTTTTGATGGAATTTTTAAGGTAGTATTTAAAAAATTTACTTTCAATTCAGATTTTCATGCCCATTGCTTTTCGGAAATTTATACTTTTGCTTTCATAATTAGTATCCAATATTTTATCCAGTTCTCCAATTACTTGCTCCGTTTGAACTTCATCCAATAGAGTTTTCAAATGCCCATTTTTTTTTATTTCTAGTCATTTATATTTATAAACCATAATGCGTCGCAGAACACATATAAAAACTAGCAAGTCTTTCACATTAGAAAAATGTAACCTGTTTATGGAAAATATTTTTTAAGGGGAGCCAGTAGGGTAAACACCTTCGGGGAAGTCGATTTCGAGTTTTTGAAATTTCTAAAATCCCCAAATCAGGACCTTTCCAATGATGTACCGTACTTGCCATTTTACTAATTAAAAGTATGTTAAAATGATTTTCAAAAAATAATCAGCTGATTACCCACGCCCCCTTTGACAGATAGAAATGTAAACATTGACCTCTTAAATCTGGGAAGCTTTTCCAAAGCCACTCTCTGTTTTATTTATTCATACGCAATTAACTGTATATTAACTGCAAGCGTAACCATCAGGGTTGTTTACATATTTTGGAGCGCACACACGTTTTTATCGTGTGTGTTTGGGTTTTTAAATTAAATATATAAAATTTCTAAAATTCGGAAATTTTGAAATTTCAAAGTTTTTTTTTCTTTATTGGCTAGACTTAAAAAACATAAAGGTACATTTTAAGAAGGTATAAGCATAGTAATAGTTCAATAATCATAGTAACAGTACTTCAAATACTAAAAGAGTAATGTATATCCTCAAGGTTGACATACACATGACTCAAAGGAGACATGTGCAAAATAAAGTTTGATTACAGTTTTTCTTCTTATTAAAGTAAGTATTAAAAATACCATCATGAATTAAAATATTCTTGCATTTGCTTTCAAGAATTAAGTTCATTGTAAAATGTGTAAAAGAGGTTTAGACATGCAAGTTTTAAAAGGTAAGTTTGGGCTGGAAATTTGTCCTGAAATGTTGTGCTTGTCCATATGATGTAGAATTCTCTTTTTTAAGTATTCATGAAGGAATGCAAATTGCCACAATAAATACCAGGTTTGTATATGCTGCGTGTTCCATTGGGAGATGCGCAGAAGCTGGGAGAATGTTTTGCAGCATAATGAATCTTTGGCAACCACCTACAAGGTTTTCTCCTTACGGTAAGCGAATCTCAAATGATGTAAAACTTGTTTACGAGGAGTCCATTCAAAATGCTGCGAGGGAAGCTATTTGTGAAAATGAAGGTAATAATAATATTGTGGACATGGCAGAAATGCGGTTTCACATCATCAAATGGTGCAGTTACTGTGACCAGCATTCATACAGGTAAGGTGATAGATGTCAATATTCTTTCGAAATATTGTATATGAAAAAAATGGGCACATAAAAACATTGTTTTTGACCTGTTGGTGAAAATTCATGAAGTGGATATAAACAGGCTGAAGAATCGGGTAAGTCTTACAAACATAAAAAGTCTTCCGGTTGCTGTTGTAGTAGCAATGAGTTCTATATTTAGATATCTTTCCCAGCTTGATTTGTTGAGATAATTTTTGCATCGAAAAACACAAAACCTGAATGAAAGTTTTCATAATGTCATTTTATCACGGGTTCCCAAAACAACATTTGTGCACATTGAAACACTTTCACTTGGTGTTTATAATGCTGTTTGTTCCTTTAATGATGGTAATGTATCCAAATTAACAAAAACTTTAGTAAATGGCAGTAGGACCTGGAGAATATTCGGTAAGTGCATGAAAACTCTCGATAGAGAAAAATTAATGAAAGCAAGCATGCTTTTTCTGGATGATCAAAGAAAATTAGAAAAGATAAAAGAAAAAAAAGAAGATAATATTAAGAAAAATAAGGTAAAAACCGGCTACAGTGCAAGATCTTTTTGATGAGGTAAAATTTTATATAAAAGCTACTGTTTTCTGAAAATTTTCTTTTCTAAACTGTGTTTTATCATTTCTATAAATTTACTGTATGCATGAACTGGAAATTTTTATTATATATTTCATATATATTCTTGTGTATACTGAAGTGAAATTTTTGAAATATTCCTCAGACATTTAGCTAAAAAGCATATAACGTAACACAGAAAAGGAAAATCTTTATTAAGTTCCTTATTGTACTTTGCAAAAATTATTTTTTTTATCAGGCTGATCAATTTTTTAAAAAAAAAATTCACTTCTGTATAAAAATAAATGTTTATTTAATGCACACACAAATATATATCAAAATGTGTTGCATAAAGCTTGTTACATAAAAAAAAAATCATAAATTTCATGTTTAAAGCACAAAAATAGTTTACTTGTTGTTTTGGATACTATCTATGTAATATTTATATAATCTTTTAAATTCTTATATTTAAAGAAATTGTGTTTACATGTGAATATACAAAACACTAAAGAAATTTTTCGAAGTGCCATATAATCATGTATTACTGTCTTATATAGATTATATTTTTTAATTTGTGTCTTCTTTCTCAAAAATTAATTGTATGCATGAACTGGAAATATTTATTTTATATTGCATATATATTATATATACTGAAGTGATATTTTTGAGATATTCCTCAGACATTTAGCTGAAAAGCAGATGTCGTAACATAGAAAAGGAAAATTTTTATAAAATTCATTATTCTACTCTACAAAATTACATTTTTAAACATACTGATCAATTTTTTTAAAAAAAAATTCACTTCTGTATAAAGATAAATGTTTATTTAATGTACACACAAATTTTTAAGCTTTGTTTTCTAAAGTTTCTTAGTAAAAGGTACATAAATATATCCCAAAATGCAATGCCCTTTTTCGTTGCACAAAACTTGTTACATACAAAAAATACACAAATTTCATGTTTAAAAACATAAAATCAGTTTTCTTGTTGTTGTTTTGGATACCATTTATGTAATATTTTAAGAATCCTTTTAATTCTGATACTTTAAGAAATTGTGTTTACATTTGAATTTATAAAACACTAATGAAATTTTTCGAAATGTCGTATAATAATGTATTACCAAAGCCATATTTTCATGTATTGACCCATTTTTACATGGTATTTATGATACTTATAGTCATCTTGAATGACAGTAATGTATCAGAACTAAAAATTCTTCAAAAATTGATGCATAATTTGAGAAAAATGATGCAAATGCTATAAAATATCTCGATAGATTAAAAGTGAAAAATGCTATACATGTATTTTCTGAGAAATCTAAGTAAAAGAAATAAGTAAAAAGTCTTAAAAGTTATTGAGAATAAGCTAATATTTAAAAAAAAATAGTGCAAATACAGATTGTAATTCGTAATTTTTTTGATGAAGTGACATTTTATAATAAAAATGCAATTATCTCAAAACGGTGTTTTTAAAAATGCGTGTACCATGTTCTCAGAACCTATTCAACGGAAGCACTTGCAATCTTCACTGAATATTACTGATATATTAATATATATACTGAAGTGAACTTTTATTAATATACCAATAATATTTTTGTAAAAGTCAGTTATCGTGAAAAAAATGACATTTTTCAAAAAATTCATGGTGATACATTACGATGAAAGTTTTTGAAAAAACTAAACAATATATTTGAAAAAGTTTACTTCAGTTTAAATAAAAAAAGTCTAATTAATATACAGAAAAAAATTTAAGTCTGTACATTTAATATTTTATGAGAAAAAGGCACATAAAAATGCTCAATTTAACATTAGCGGGATGGGGGTACCGACTTACCTTAACGGAAGTGGTCGCGTGGAGAACTCAGTCACCCCAGGGACCTTAAATTGTAATAATATATATACATAAAAATTCAATATATAATTAGCTCAAGGGAGAAAAAAATTACGCTCGTTACTTTTTATTAAATAGCTTCAATTAATATAAATTCGCATATATGTATGACAATCACAATATTAAGTGACTAATTAAAAAGCGATTCCCTTGCAATTTTCATTTTGTTTGTATACATGATGGTGGACTATTTTTGTTCGTTTGTTATTGTTTTTTCATTAATTAAATTTAATTATTCTAATAAAATAGTTTCGTAAAAAGAAATCCCATTCCTAGAAATTAGGCAAATCCAGATGAGATTCGAACCCACGACCCATTTAAATTATAAGTCCAACGCGCTTTTCATTGCACTACAGGAACATAACGAAAATTTTTCTTTCTATATACGTTGTTAGACTATTATTTTTGTTTGTTGCTATTTATTCGTTTTTTAATAAGTAGCATTCGTTTTTTAATAAATTAACATTTGAAAAACTATATTAACTTCAAGTTTAAAAAAAAATGTATTATCTCTTGAATGGATTAATAGAAAGTCTTTTATTAACGATTGAAATTTCGAACAAGATTATATATATATATATATATATATATATATAGGGAGAGAGAGTGAACTAATAGTAGAAGTTGAAAAGACGTCTGCCGTTCTCAAAAAAAGAAAAAGATGGAGAAATGTACAAATACATTTTAGTTTCCAGTAAGACTGCCATGTATGAAGATACTGGTATGACCATTGGTAACACAAGTTAACATTTTCCCCAGAAATAAGTATTTCGTGAGCCTGGGATGACTCTGTGACCCACTTGACCACTCCCTGGTTAAATCTATATAATGGATCAAAAACCTTACGCTGGGATGGGGTTGTAGTTATGACAGGATGATGTCAGCTCCTTCTCGTCGCTAGTGACCATGGTTTAAAATTATTAGGTCCGTTGCCAATAGCCATCACATATGGTATTCGTTTTGGGGCAAAACGTTTTTTGATAAACAAGTATTTATAAAATTCCTCTTTTGAAGTCAAGTTGAATGAAGAAAATGCGGTTAATAACAGAACTTTGTAATCATAGTGCTGGTGTAATAATAAAGCATACATATTGTGATGTGGGTTAATTGTGATACTTAATTATTTCGTTTCTAAAAATTACATTTATGTCTCAATGAAGTTGCAATGTATTTATAAAATGTAACAAATGCCAAAAAAAAAAATGTCCTAAAAATTTGTTAAAAAAGTTTTATCAATTAAATTTTCATACAATTTTTAAACTAACTTTAAGGCTTCAGATGATTTCTTTAAACATTAAATTTAAAGGAAATTTCATTGACGAAATCAAATTTTATTCACTTTTACTCACTTTCTACGAGGAATCAAATTTTTGTGTCCGTATTATTACAAAAATTTAGCTTTAAGATATATACATAAATTGCATGTATCTTTCCATGTATCTAAACTTATATTCATGTATAATACCCATAATATATGTATCAAATTGTGTATTTTATTGGAAGTTTAAACATAAAAATGAAATCGGCATTTATCTTCCTCTATTTTTTCCAGAAATCAACTTAAGAATATTTTAAATAACTTTTCTTGTGTCCACACTACTTCTAAGTAACTTAGAAGTAGTATTTCTTTTTGACTCGCATTATTTTTAAGGCGACATATATTCACAGCAATGTGAAATGTTTTACTTTTTCACATTCTAGTATTTTTTCCCGCTTTCGAAATGCTTTTTTTCTGTAAGATCAATGTAGCGCCTCTCATTTTATTGCATGATCATGCAAGTTGGGTAGAAACGGGTCCCTCGAGAACACTTCAATGTTGCTTCTATTTTTACTTATGGATACTAAGATCATTCTAGTTCTTTCTAAAGTTTTTTTCTTCGCATGGTTTTGAAGATATTTTCCGTGAAATACCAGATTTCGCATAGGATCTATCTTAAGTTACCACAGATTTAATGAACAATCATTTGAAAGAAACATTATAGATTTTATTTAAAACTAGTAACTTCATGAATATGTTTTTTCGTGGACATGATTTTCTAAACGGTTTTCTAATAATCATTCGACCGTTAAGATTCACTCGGAAAGTTTATAATACATACTTATAAAAATTACTAATATATTTTAAAATGCAATTAAGCTGCAAATTCTAATATCTTTACATTTTTGTGAAACAAAACAGAGCCTTTCAAATATTTTACTTTGGAATTTGTGAGTATGTGTGAGTCCATGTTTAATTTAACAAAAAGTACAGATGGAATTATGTAATGCGTTACAATATAAGTACACAAAGGCAAATATAATTCAATTTTTAATAACGTTACATTCAGAATATGTGCTTTCTTACCCAAAGCATACAAACTTTAAATTTGCATTAATTGATTGATGCATAACTTTTTTCAGACGAGATTAAAATGCTAAATTAAACCTTCAGAGGTAAATCGATCTATAATGGTAATTTGAAGTCAACCTAGATAAATCTAATTCCATTTCGTGATCGAATGACTTAGGAAAAATTACTAAATTAGGAGTATATACACTGCTGGACGCACAAAATACAACACCACGATGGACCAGAGATAAACCAGCGAAATTTATTTAGCATATAGCTTGTTGTACAAAGATCGAAAGAATAAAATTACAATCTTTTTTGACGTGTGGTTGATGACAAAATCAGTAGTTAGTGGAACCGTCATTGTTGGGTATTACTGCTGTCACACGCCTCAGCATAGAATCAAAGAGGCTTTGGGTGTATCCAAGATGTACAGAAGATGTTTGCCATTATTGCCAAATTTAATCTGGTGTAACAGCCGGTGGTGTATAACGGGCCAGTCGTTGTGGGAGCATGCACCGCATGCTTTCGATTGGTGAAAGTTCGAGAGAACAATCGGGCAGAAGAAGAAATTCAATCCTATGGGTAAAGAACAACTCTTAAACACTGCGGGCTCTGCGTGGTCACACATTATTCGGTTGGGATATAGCAGATGGAGGGCGCTGAATGAATGGTAGGACTGCGGGCTCCAACACCTCAGAGATGAAGCATTGCTGTACAGTGTACCGGGAATGTGTACTAGAGGGGTATGGCAGTAAAGTTCAACAGCAGCCCAAACCATCATACCGGATGCAGGATCAATGTGGCGATGCAAAACGCAACAATTCAGCAGTCTTTCACTACGGTGCATTCAAACTCGAATCCGAACATCGTGATGTTTCAGAAAGAAGTGGGATATATTAGTAAACACAATGGGTTGTTCTATTTCGTTGTCCATGTCTACCGTTCATCTCACTATTGGCGACGGAAACACCTATGGTTTGCATTCAAGGGTAAACGAAACAATGGGCGCCTTGCGGATATTCCACTCTTCTGCAAACGGCGTTGAATGGTACGAGCGGACACCGAATGATGCCTCAAAGATAATTTTCTGTGCTATAATTCATGATATGGCTACACGATACATCACTGCAATGCACACAATCCATCTATCATCACGGGCAGTGGTGAAACCAGTTAACGTATGATCGTTCCCGGCGGTCAGTCATTTCCTTCTGCATCCAGCGATGACAGATCCGCATCACAGTTGCTTGGTTCCGTCCAACACGTTGGCCGATTGATTTCTCCGGAGGATAATCCTCAATCCTTATAGGCTACTATTATTCCTCAGTTGAATTCAGAAACTTATTCAAAAGACGTTCAATATCTTCCACAAGGAATTGGTAAAGAGCTTACACCAAGAAAACACACGAAAAAGAATTGCCATATTTAAAATAGCCGATGTGTTCTCTTATACGGCACTTGCGGATGGCTCTACAGTCACCCGTGATGTTCGTCTGTGCTGTAATGCAAATGATTTGCATACTTTATCGCCACAGACGCATGACGTAATTTTCACATGGTTTAAATGCTTTCTTCTGGGTGTTGCATTTTGTGGGGATAATAGTGTAGTACATTTCCCATTATTTTATTTTGCACCAAATAACACAATTGTTTTCAAAGAATAACATTATGTTAAAATCAAACACATAAAAACAATATTACTTTAAATTTAGATTGTAGTTTCTTCATTTCTTCATATTTTTTTGCAATATTTTGTGCAATATACAAAACATTCACTAAAAGTAATTTTGAAAAAATAACAATTATTTATTTACATTGTTATTATTTATACTATTAATTTCTTCTTATTAATTATAATTATTAAAACATCCCATCACCCTCTTTATATTCTATAAATGCAAGTTAAAGTAGAATATTTTAATACTTTCAAAATTCTCTTAAATATTTGCTGCAACTTATATATATATATATATATATAACTTGTGTATGCATTTTAATTTTCCTTTTAATATTTATTTCCCAGGAACAAATATTAGGAAATCTAAAATATTATTTTTATAAAAATTGAATGAACAGAATTTTTCACCTGAAAATTTTTTATTAATGTAATACGAATTAACGCGTTTTTTGATTTTTATAAATCTTTATTCTATTCAAGACTCATGTTCAAAGTAATCAATAACGATGTAGTATTACCTTTCTGCTGTTAACTAAAAATGTAACATCATTTAAAAGAAATTGTTTGAGAGAAGAAACACCTGAAACTGCTTCATCTATACATTGCAACAATTCATTATCATGAAGCTACACAGTTCCCCACAAACAAGGGTGTTCTCCAGTTTCGTTGCGGAAAGTGAAAGATTAATCAATCTTAACTGCTCGGTCGCACTTTAAATATTAAAACGCTCTTCAACTTCATAATATTTTCGTTGAATAAAAGCCTTTGAGAATTTCAGCATATGAATATTATATTTTACTCGCTCTAATGTAGTTAACGATGCAGTATAAAATTTCTAAAGCGGCATAAACTTTTTTCTTAAATATAAATATTGGACTCTTAAATATTAGCTGCATGTTTATTCCAAATTTTATGGTTTAGAATGCATCGTGAATTTGGTATTAAGTTCAGAAAATACTGTACAGAAATCCCTAAAATTTAATTTAAAACATTTTAGGGATTTTCATTTGAATCTATCAAGCATATTGGTTTTATTTCGAATTGTGACAAATATTATTTTGCAATATTGAAAGATAATCTTAAAAAAAATATATATTTTTTATGTATCTGTCAAAATGTACAGTTTACACTACGTAACTTGTAACGGTCTGATAAGTTTTGATTCCAATCGTTCATATTTAATCGTTTATTATATTCTCCAGGGACGGACACAAAATCAAAATCATTAATAATATTCTCAATTGCTATAACTCAAACTTAAATCTCAGCGATATATAGTATAAAGAGTCTGAATTATATTAATACAATAGCAAATATTTAGTGTCAAAATATAGTAATCATGACTCTCTATGTTGGGTCAAACAATTTTAATGTTCCAACCTTCCCCTATATTTGTCCAGCTTATTACTTATAATTCTTAAGACTAAGGGTTTGCTGTGTATCGCGTTATACTTCTATATGTAATTTAAGTCAGGTTTATGAAAATTTCGTGTTTGATTAATAATTAATTTTTTTTGTATATACAGAGAGAACGTGTTATTCTGACTAACCAATGAATTCTTTTAAAATCAAATGCGTTTGGGTGAGTTTATTTACTTGCCCTGACTACGTACAAAATCTCTTTCTCCTTTTATTTCATCGTAAATTTACTATACTGGTTATTTCGATAAAAAAGTTTCGCCAAGTCTTAAATCTTGTATACACATTTTTATAATTAATTTCATCAATAGATGCATAGTTTATCTCCAGAAAATATGCCATGAAAAAAGCCAAATTGCTTAGAAAGCTATCGAGATAAACCTGGTTAACTCATTTTCATAGAATTCTTAAAAAGATTCTACTTAAATTTTTTCTTGAATTCCTGACTACGTATAAATTATTATATTACATCAATTGATTGATAAAGTATTGCCAATTTTTATATTAAATTAGTATTATTATTATTTTTACAATAATTAAAATATTGCCAAGTTTTATATGATATTGATTTATTAATACAAGATATAAGGAAAATTTATTATTAGTATGATATACTTTTAATGATCGCACAATTTCTCAATTGGTAAAAGCAGATATTCGAAAAGTGGTAACGTATAATTTATCCGTAACTATAAAGTGATAGCCGCATTGTGGTCAGTTAAATAAACAATATTTTATAAAATTCCTCAAACATTTTCTAAAGTTTGAAAATCTCTTGTATTAGTTTTTGAAAACGGGCATTTTGACGTTAATTTAAATTCAATAGTTTTATCTTATCTACATGCATGAACTTAAAAAATTTCAAAATTTGTCACTGAATTTTTTCTTTACTTTTTTTTAAACAAATATTACCAGATATATAATAAAGGGATATTTATCATCAGTTAAAATAATGCTTCTTTCACTATAGTATATAAATGATAGTAGTTAAGAAAATCATTATCAAATTAACATTTTAGATGTTGAATTTCGTTTTATTTCATAATTTCAAAAGATTCATATAAATTGATTAAATTTCAAAATAATCAATATAATAAACCTAAATTCCTTTTCGATAAAAAAAATTATCTAAACATTGAAACATTTTGAACAAGATGATATTGTTACCTGTCCCAAACGATACTCAGTATGTAATAACTAATGCTCGTATTTTTTGCAATGTGTATTGATTTTACTTTTCAAGGAACAACTTATTTAATTAATTCTAAAAAATAATTTTTTTCCTAATATGTAAATGGGTTTCTTAGAATTTCAAAATGGGAAACACTTTCTATTAGCAAATTTTTGCTTTTTAATTACAAATAGCTAAGCAATTACTAAAAATGTTTGTTTTTTCTGAAAGAGAAAAGAAATGTTGCGAAGAAAGTATAAGAACTTGTGTAAAATTGCAGTTAAATGTAAATGTAAGCTTTAAAACTTAAATATATATAAATAAATAATTCGCATTTTAATTAACATTTAAAGCATTTCGCTGTTTGAATCATTCGGAAAAAAGCATTCTTGTTTATTTTAACTTTTTCCTGAGTAAATCTTGAATTATAAATAAATGGATTAAAAAAATATTCATTTTTAATTTTTGCATTTATTCAACGAATATTCGTTTCAATGTTTCAATTAAATTTTTTTTTAAGATAACAGTAGATCCAGAATATATTTTATGCAGAATAAAATATATTTGTATAGTTAAATTGTAGCAAAATTTTAATTGAAATTCTGTAAACTATATTTTATTCTACTTAATATGAAGAAAATAAAGCATGATTTTTTGGAAAGGATTTTTGTGCAGTATCTGATCTGAATTATCTAATAGAATTTCTAGGGGGGGGGCACTAATTTTTAGCGTAGACTTTATTTCTATATTTGAAATGCAGTTTTTTTTTAATGTAATACGTTCAATATCTTGAATGCTTCATTAGGAAAGCAACGAGATTTCAAACAAACTTGAAAACTACATTTTAGTAAAACATCTGTGTAATTTATTTGCTAAATATTAAGTCATATTAATGTGTTTCGTTTCATAGAAAACAAAAATTTTGAAACAATAGCTGAAGATGTTTTTTTTTAAAAATTTAATTTTACTAACTTGAAATTAATTTTTTTTAAATTTTAAGTCCGCATGAGCTCTATGTAAGTAATTTCTTCATGCTATTTTTAGAAGAAAAAAAAATTTGTTGTTGTTGTAACACCTACAATATAAATACAAATATAAAATTTTAAATAGAAATTTCAACCATAAATGAGGCATAATTGTCATTTTTTTTAATGAAACTAATTATTTATTCATAAAATTGTTTATTAAAAAAACTAAAAAAAAGTTGACTAAAATGTTTTATTACTTTAAAAACACTTTAGAGTAATTATAAATAAAATCTGAAGGTGAAGTAACAAGGAATTTTAAACCAAATAAATTTTATTCGATTCTAATAAAATTCATATTTTGTTTTTTGTGTATTTTGCTTATTATTTTTAGTCTTGTTGCCACTCATATGTTGGTGATGATTCAATTGATAACTAGGATAAAAATCCAAACGATGTTCAAAATATACAAAAGATAACGGAATGTAATGTAATAAATAGAAATTTCTAAAATAGCTTAGATATCCTTTACTTATGATGGATTTAAATGAAAGAAGTTAGACAATTTTTTAATAAACTTTCCAATCTCTTTGCCTATAGGAAGCTCTGAAATATAAATGTTCTTCAGAGTTTCAAAGGATTCTAAATTATTAAAGTGTTTGCCGTATTTATATTATTTAAAATAAAGCATTTAATGTTAATGTTTTTCACAAATTATTGTGAATTACTTTTATTTTCATACTTTACACCAGAGTTTAAAGGGGGGAAAAGCACTTTCCTGGTAGCCTACATACGTTCTATCGTATCAATATCACTCACTATCTATTCCTTTAATAAAACATTCTCACCAAGTTCATTACTCCTCCCTCTTAGATGAAACAGAACGAGCTTTTTATCGATACCACTACCCCATGTGCTTCGCACCAACCAATAGACTTTTATGATCACGAGAACACGCGACTGAAGTCACAGAGGACAGAAGAACAAACCTAGAAAAATACCTGCGCCGCGAAAATCACTTAGCGATCCCCCCTCCGTCTCATAAAAGAAACACACGCTGGATGTCCGACCGAAATTTAATGCCTTCATATTTCATTCGGCCCCGTCACTCCCAGGTGGCGTTTACTCAGTGGCGGTGAGGGGTGGACACCCCTTCCCCTAATATGACGGGGAAAGGATAATGTAAACTGGTTAAAGAAAGAGGCCCTGCGTTGAAGAAAGACCACCCCAATATCCTAGAGCTTTTGCACAAGTTTTTGATCAAACATCAGGAACTGAGTCTTTTTACTTCTTTCCCCTGCATATTTCTTTTCCTTACGTTTCAATATCATTCTGAAAGCGATATATTTATAAAAAAGAATGTTATCCAATACTTCTAATTCATATATTTTTTTTAAAAAAAAAATCAACTATATGCATTGTATTGTTGAAGATCAAATATGTGTGTGCATAATTAATGATATGATGAATACTCACACAGATTAGAAATACGTTTGTCTATTTAAGAAAAAACTGTTTTTAATTAGCTCTATTCATTGCAAACTATTTGTCCAATATATTTAGTTATTTTTCCTAAATATCATCGGAGGTTTTTCTTGAAAATAATTTTCTTGGAAAGAAATATAGTCGAACCTCTGTTTAACGAAGTCGCTAAATCTCGGGAAAAAATTCGCTATATGGAAAATCCTTTATATAGAGGTTCAACATTCAATGTACTTTATAAACAATAAAAAAACAAATTTTAAATCTATAAACATTATATATAAAAAATTATTATTCACACCTTTTTGTAAATTAATATCAATTTATTTTATATATTTTACCCATAAAAAAACTGTAAGGACTGTAAAAACTGTAACATTAAAAAAATAATTTAAAATTAAAACTAAAGAATTTTAAGGACATTTTCAAATTTAAAGCATGCAAGTAATCTTAAACATACATTATTTTATAGCATTATTTATTTATTAAAGATGTTTTCAGCGAACTGGATAATGGGGAATAAAGTTTGTACTTCCTTGATGAAACGATCAGAATCTGTATTTCTTGGAGAGTTAGGCACCTAATAAAACAGTTCAAAATTTATGACCACATTAAATGCGTTAAAAGAGAGAATAATTTAAAAGTCCAGAAATACTTCAAATATATACAGAAAAAAAATTGAATCATAAAAGAAAAAGTTCGTTATATAAAAAATGTACTTCGATATTGGGAGGCTGTTTTCCGAAAAAAATGTTGAAATGTTCTTATTTCCAAGAAAAAGTTCGCTGAATAGAAATTTTCACAGTATAGGGTATCGTAATATGGAGGTTTGACTGTGGATAAATTTAAGTTATGCAAATGGATAGGGGCGTACTAGCTTATAATGTTAAATTTAGTTGTTTCAAAAATTGATTTTTAGCCCATGTATTCAGATGGGGGTAAACAATGCCACGTTAGCAATGTGGTCCAGGTCATAAACACGAAGAGGTATGCCATGAGTTCAAGCAGTAGTTCCCCTCAAGATACGCTGTACAGATGATTTAATGCCAATTAAAGCTGGTAATGCTCAAAGTTCTCCCATTGACGTGGTGTGATAGTTTGGAGAAGAGCTTAGCATCATTCTCGTAACTAAACAGGGTTAAAAATTACAAGGTACGTTGCCAATAGACTGTGTGTTGCCATATAGTGCAATGTTAACAAGCACACGCTCATTCACCCAGACTGGAATTATTTGTAGATTAATAGTTTAAATTTATCGTATATTACAAAATGTACCCAAACTTCTAAACACTTCTTGCCTTCATACCTTCACAATCATAAAATTTTCTAAAATATCCTTATTTGTAAATCAGATATGATAATTCATAGAACAAAAATTGATAGTTTTTCCAAAACTGTTATTTCTCGTTTCATACAAACCCATTCAAAGAAAAAAATGTATTGGAAAAAAATTATCATCCAGTAAATACGTAAATCAAATCAAATAAAGTAATCAATCAATCGTTTTAAAGTAATTTCCTATTCAAAATTCTTAATATAAATGTATATTTTTAAATTTAATTACATTCTGATTTTATCAAAAATGTCTCACTTTGCATTTAAAAAGTATAAAGGTAATGAATGGGTTGTGACCTAGATTTGTAATTCTCAACTGAACGTATGCTGATATTATCAAACACTAACCTCTTACATAAGGGATTAAAACTACACCTTCTTGCCATAGAGATTATGACTACATATTGCAATCAAATTCCATTCATATTTTAATAACTCTTAACATATGTGCAAACTTTATGAATGCATATCCTTATGCTATTTTATATAATGCGTTCAGAAATGCATAGAATTTTGTAATAAATTACTGGCGAACAAAGCAATATTACTATCCTTTCCTAATTAATTCCGATTCGAAGATTTATTTAATTAAAACTTAGTATCCGGGAAGTATTTATTATATTTTTGGAACACTTTGATTATTTAAGGTAGCATAAGATTTAATATAAGTAGAACGTGGACCATTAATAGCAAACTGATGCAATTTATTAAACATATTAATTTTAAGATTACCTGCGTAGTTTCGTAGACAAACATTTATTATGTTTCATGAGAATGATACAAGTGATTTTTAAAGTAATATCCATGTTGGGTAGTAAAAATTTTAATTTTTTTTTTTTTTTTGCAAATGTCTGTTTATATATTTGTTCCATTTAAGCTATGGATTTTTTCTGCTAAAATATTTACATTTCTATATGAATTAACACTTTTAAATAAGTATATGTCAATATTCAATCGATTACATTTAAAATGGCAACATTGTTAAAACTAAAGAAACGTCTTACCATGAACATAATTTGCTCTTTGAAACAAAATATTTGGCTACAGTGCAGGGCTATCATAAATAGGATCCCTAGTGCCACTGAAGCCCCAGCATGTGGAGGGGCTGATGCAAGTTAGATCTGTTGAGGCCCCCGTTGTTTTGTTGTGGTAGTTTGGAGGAGGCAGCTCATGGGTCGTCCTCATCCCTTCACTGAAGTTCAAAATTACAAGGTCCTTCGCCAATAGCATTCGTGTTGCTTATACGTCAACGGTAGCAAACATTCACTCACTTAGCAATGGCCACTTCACTTATTTTTTGATCAATACTTGTCATTTGATCCCATTGTCAATTTGGCCACAGTATCATCTGTCACTGGACAATGGCATTAAGATAACGTACTATTCATCTGCTGAGTAGTGGGTATCTTTATGGTTCAAAAGGTAAGGGTAAAAGAGAATTTTTTTATATATTTCCCTCATCCGTAACCAAACTGTTTCGATCAAGTTATTTACTTATATGGAAGGGCAGATCTCACATAAAAAATTAATCTGTGACCATTGCTTCGGGAGGAAAATTTGATTCAAAATAAATAACAAATACAAAAATGGTCCCTTTATTGTCGACCAAAATATTTCTTGAGAATTGAAGCGAAGCACTTAACTCTCTGGTATAACAGTACATATAAGTGGTCGGCAACATGTGTCACGTGGTACAATTCTCAGTGGCCCTTTACATTATTCAACACATTTGTCAATTTTTAAGTGGATAAAATTTTATAAATTTGTAATGGACCTTACTTGAGAAAAATGGAGATATTTAGGAAATTAAGAAAAAATCAGAAAGGATAAATCTAATTTTAATCTATTTTAAAAAAATATTGAATGCCATTGCTGAAAAGATTTAATTGTTTGAAGAGAAAAAAATGTGCATGTACTATGCTTTCCGCTTTTAATTCTACATATTTAAGTAAAAACTCTTTCCTCGAATGTGAAAAATATTTCGCATCCTCAAAGAAATTGTTGAACAACTGAATGCTCAGTATCATGTCAAATTGAAATTCACAGATTATGCCCGTGATACTGTGGTAAAAAAGTAGAACGGTGCAAGTACCAGATTTGTAATAAAATGTTTTTATCATTTTATTTAGCTATAACGAAGGGAAATATTTATATTTTATGTTGTAAATTGCTTATTTTAATAAATATGTTTAAAAAGGCGCAGTATCTGTACAATGGGGACTGTTTTTTTAATTGAAGATATGTGTATATATATATATATACATATATATATATACATATATATATATATATATATAATATGCATATAGTTGTCTTACGCTATTTATATTCATATTGAGAAATATTACAAAGCGACATTAAAATTATTATATTGTAAAAATCGATGTTATTGGCCTCTATTCTCTAGCTTTGCAACCTCTCTATATCGGGAATAGATTTTTTTTTTCAAAAATGTCCTGTGTAGCACGCTGAATCGTATTCGTAGATTCGTTTGTAACGTCATAGGTAAGAGGTTGCGATTCCTGGTGTAGACTGTAAGTAACACACCTTGATTTGATTGTATGTTATCACTATGTTTATTCCATGGTGTACACTTTGAGTTAACGAAATTGTACCAACGGAAAAAAGTAGATGGCACTACAAGGGCAAAAAATATCAGGGTTACCTTTGCGCTACAAGAGGGAGCAAGTTCCCGAAGTATGTTCGATTTATCCTCAATATAAATGAAAAATATGATATTAAGAGCTTCACGCAAACTAAGAATTGCTTCATAAACTTTACATGTGATATTCACAAATGTAACATTCACATATTATCTTCCTAACATGTGCTGTCATGCTATAGATTTTGACACCTCAACTGAGTGTTGCATCAAGGGGAACCCCCTATTTTTAGAACTTATTTCACAAATAATACAAAAATAATAAAAAATTCATAAATACGAAATGCTTGTATTTTATTTTATTATTTTTAATACAAAAAAACAAAAAAAAAATCAAAGAATCAGTGTTTGAGTTAAAGGCTTAAAATGTGCAAAAAAATATAAATGTCATTCAAAAACATGTCCTAACGAGGTGCCGAAAAAAAATAAAAATTTAATTGTATAAACAAAAAAAAAAAAACATCACAAAGGACAGAAAGGGGAAAGAAGCTTCTATAACGAATGCAGATTATGTCCCATCAATGTGACCTGAAAGTTTTTTGGAGAAACATTGAAAATATGAATAGATGTTAACAGTGAAAAAGTAATTTAAGGGACTCAAAGGAATTATAGTGAACAGCTGTAGTAATTATTTTCGAAAAGCGGGGAATCGGCAATTGCAATCTCACAAAATAAGAAATATTGAAGAAATTGAGTAGGCAGAACCTAAGGTGTGCACAGCGATGAAGAAGGAACTTTTGAACCATGCCCATTATGTAAAAGACTATTCCTTTTGGCTCAACTATCGAACACCCAATCTGTAAAGGTTAACGAAATGGGAAAGATTCACGATATGTAAAACCAAATAACAAATGAATTGTTTTACATAATTCCTTTCTCTAAATTAAAATACTTACTTTTGAAAATATGGAAATACAAAATATCTTTACTAGAGTGGGAATAAATCTCTTAAAAAGAAAAAAGATCTGTAAATAAAACTCAAACTTTAACTTGTCACGTATTGATAAAAAAAAAATGAAGAATTCTAATATTTAACTCCAATCCCCGTGTGTACTTCACATTGGAAGGTGTACTTCACATACACAGGAAAAAAAAGAAAGGATCCGAATTACTTATTTCCGAGTTGGGACTCTCAAGAGACAGAAGCTCATATTTTCTTTTATATTGACTTTACTCTCCTCTGTTCTAGTCCGTGTTCAAAAAGTGCACTTATAGAAAATGAGTAATCCCGTGCGTGTGTAGTCTTCACTCTCCATGCTCTTGTGCCTTCCTTTTTGGAAATTTCTAGATACAATTCGGGCCTTTTATCCTAAAGTTTTATCGTGATTTTGGATACATTTTTGATGTTGCTAAAGGAAAACTCTTGACAGAGGAGAAGAAAAGGAAGTTTCATCAGGTGAGTGCTCAATAGTTATTTTGATTTTTCTTTTTTTATTGATGTGCTAAAAAAAAGGGTTTTCTCTTATTTTTGTGTATTTAGCGATAAAAACGAAGACGTCTTTTTCTTCACTTATTTTTTTAAAAAAAATACTTTGAATTATTGTTTTTATTTTTTTAAATAAGTGATTTCTCTCAGAAATGGCTCTGTATATTGATGAATAAAAATATAAACGTGACGCGTTATGTTACTTGATATTATTTCTGTCTTCAGAAATTTATTATATTTTTAAAATTTTAAGAAATGACATTATTTAAAGTTATCAGTCAAAAGTTATTATTTATTTAACATTTATAAAGAATTTACATCCCTTCTTCCTTGCAACCCGGCTAGAGGTGTAGGAGGAACTAAATGATCAGACGGCATGATCAACTTCAATTATTCTATTTATCACTATTTGAACTCAAACACAACACTCTAAATAAGATAAATTTGACCAGTGAGAGCACGAGGGTGAGACGAGATGGCGTGGGGAGAATATAACCAATCCTGTAGATCTAACCTTGAGATAGCTTTATACAGTGCTCATTATTTTAATAACCGCTCTAATAATTTAACTCTCTAACTTGATTAAAGATCACAGTACCTGAACTCTTGCAATCGTCTAATCTTTTTTGCGTGGACTTAAGCACTTCACCAATAGTTGAACTAATCACTTCCTTAATATTCCAACTTCTCGCTTCGTCCACTGTTTACGTATACGTTTCCCTGCCGATTTACTCAGCTTCTCATCTATTCACTTCACATCCAATCTATTCTCACTTCTTTAACACTCAAAGCTCGCGAATACAGAATATATATATTAAACTTATTTTACATAATCACGCTTCCTGTCTTCGGAGAAAGTTGGTTGAAAAAATGATGGCCCAAAAGAGGTTAGTAGAAGGAACCGTATAGAACCGTCACACATTAAATAACTTAACTTCTTATTATTAGTAATTTATTCCAAGTTTTGAAGTGAAATGTATTTAACAAACCATTAATTAGATATCTAATTGTTATTTAGATTATGCTATGAAATTAATAATTATTTAGACAAATTGCTACTTTTTTCCATTAGCTGAACATTTTATTTAAATACAGACATGTGTAATCTTCTAACAAAATTTGGATAAACTAAATGACAAGAAGGAGTACACAATATTTCTGTTTTATCATGATATCCAGCTAGTGGTCTAAATTTATGGTACGGTCACATAAAAGAGACAAACATGTGTTATCCATTGAATTCAAAACATACATCAAGCTATTTGTACTTGCTATTCTATTTGTAAAAATCGGGCAAAATTTTAAATTTCATAATTGGATAAAAATATTCAAATGTTATAAAAACAAAATATTTTTTAAAGATTTAATTTTTTTTTTTTTAAAAATGCCTTATTTTATGCACGTATTTTTAAATAAAATGCAATTCGTCTACCTATGTGCAAAATTGTTGTTGACAAATTTGTATTTTTTAAAGGAAAGTTTCTGAAAATACTAAAATTTGGCATCAACGAAGCACATGAACTGAGTAGCTGAAAACACACGATTGCTTTTATCGTGTGACTATGACGTCACATAACTAATTGGCTAAAACAGGGGTCGTCAATCTTTTTAGAAAAAGTGCCACTTTCAGATAAAAAATAACTATGCGGGCCACTTTCAATTTTTTGAACAAATGAAAATGTGAAAAAATGTTACTTGTTGGTTTATTATGTAATTTTCACGTAAAGAGCACATCTTTAATACAAGTCTAAGTAGTGGTAACTTAAAAGTAATATAACAAATGAGACCTACAAAGCGCAAACTTAGTTTTTATTCATAATCAGTTCAGTTAATTTTAAACGAAATTTTGATTTTGTGTGTTATGATCATGATAGAAAACGTTTGTTCACAAACGAATGTTGATTCAAATCTACAATAATATCTGACAGTCAAACCGTGGAAATTTGAGACATTGCTTGTAAGTAAAAATTTCCAAAATTCAATATAATCCCTTATATTTGCTTTTCAGTGTTGTCTTGTGCTGTAGACAATAATTTCAATTTGGATTTCAAGCGGGTAACAATTAAAATTTTGCAGAGAAATTTAAAAAGTGTTTGAGAAAATATATGAATTTTTTTATCATCTTGAAAATAACCAAACCTAGAACAGATAGAATCCTTCAAAAATGCATATACAATTTTTAAATCCATTTACAACAGTTCGGAGCACTATTAACTTTCGTAGATAGTTCCCACATTATTAGCAAATGCTTAAGTGTTTTTGTTCCTCTCAAAAATCTCAACAAAAAAAGGCAATTTGTCCACAAAACAAGGTATATGACCTACTAGATTAAGAAAAATATAACAATTTCTCTGTACTGCAGCGTTTCTCAAACTATGCTGTGCATCCCTTAGGGGGCGTGATAACTCTACGAGGGGATTGCGAGCATATTCAAAAGTCGAAAACAAAAGTTTATTTATAAAATTATTAATTGACTGAAAGTAAACAAAGAGAAACATTCTGACATCATAAAATGAAATACACATTTACACTTATGTAATGCACTTATAAATTCATGAGTGCTGCAGGATATATTTTTTAGTTAATTTATACAACTAAGTTAAATACGATTTTAATAATTACCAGTGACCCCACAAGCTTGTCATATAAAAAACTATGCACAAAAATTAACACTTATCTTAATAACTTTTACTGTTTATTGTTAATTCCTTAACTTCTCTTTAAAAGTTACGCAGTTCGCTCACGAAGGCCACCGTTTTACACGCAGGGATGCGTATGTGATGTATTGCGGGGGGGGGGCACGAATAAAAGGAATTAACAATCAGATCCTTTGAAATAAGTACATCCTTCGCAAACGCTGTTTTTTTTTTTTTGCATTCCGAATCCTTCTGACTAATTTTATGAAAAACAGTGCACTGAAAAGTTTGCACTTTGGAAATACGCAATACTATACTTTGACGCTAAAGCTACAATACGACTTTAACCTCTTAAGTGCCACCGGCGTATATATACGTCTCGCTCAACCAAATCATTAAATGACTCGGACGTATATATGCACAATTAATTGACCCGGACATATATATGTGTAATTAATGATTTGCCTGAGCGAGATGTTTATATAACCCGGTAACACTTAAGAGGTCAAAGTCGCATTGTATCTTTATCGTCAAATTATAGTATTATCGAATTCAATACATTGTGTTATTGTATGGAGGGGGGGGGCAATGGAAATTATGATTGAATATTGGGTCACCCATATTGTCAGTTTAAGAAGAACCGCTGTAATCTTTAATTTAATATATTTTACAGTCCCATAATATCTGTAAAAAAAACCCTTAATCACATAGGCAAACTTTATTCTGGAATAGCAAGCGCTCACTGGCTACTTCAGTATTTTCTGCCAGATATTTTAAAATGAGCTCTCTTAAATTTCAAAATATAGCGCGTGAATAAGTCTTTGGAAAGCCAACTCACACAAAAATGCAGATAAAATCTTCACTGGATAAATTTCTATTGTAAATCAATTAAAAGTGTTTGAAATAAATTTTGAGTGTTTTTTGTTATCTGAGACAGCTGCATTTCAATAAAACAGTAAAACAAATATGTGTTACTATAAATTTAATTAAATTTTTTTTTAATATAAAGTATTTGCGTGCCACTGTTACAAATGCGCCGTGTTTCATTGTGGCATGCGTGCCACTGGTTGGCCATCCCTGGGCCCCCATTGATCCTACATATTAATGAATTTTCAGCTTTTCATCAATTCAGTAGAAAATGTTCTGGAGGCCATCACGAAATTATGTTAAAGAAAAAGGAGGGAGGGACTAATAAAAAATTCGATACCTTATTTTTTTTTACAGAATTAACCGATACCTGTTTTACACAAATAATAATTCTGCATCCTACGTTAATAATAATTATTTCTTATTCATTGGTAACAAACATTCAATTTTACCCTTATCTCATTTTTTTCCTTTTAACTTACTAATAGAGATCACTCACATCCTCACCCACAAAAACTGCTAGTACTTACGTATATCATTCTGCAAATAATTTCGTCGGATTAATACACCAAATTAAAACGATATACTGTCCATAGAGGAAACCGTTCCTGCATACAATTTAGTGGCTGAGATATCCAGGACTCTTTGCTGGCGTGCCATGATTTCGAGCATTGACCGCTGAAGACCCATCGCGCAGAGGGCAAGGACGTCAAATATGGCGTGGCATAAACGTTCTATGATGTGGAATTTAGGAGAGGGGGTACCAGCTCAGGTATCGTCCTCGTCACGTGCCGATATGTTTCAAAATTACGAGGTTTCTCATCAAAGACCCTCTTGTAGTTGAATATTGCGACGTTAACATTAAGTCAGTCAGTGAACTCGAACGCATTTTAACACAGTAATCTTTTGGCGACAAAATCTTTTGGTGACATTTTTTCAAATGATGATGTCATTTCGTTTGGCGAAATGGATGGATGTTAATACGGAAGTACCAAACTGCTATATAAATTGTTTTTTTTTCATACGAAGAATTGATATACTATAATGACAGCATCTGTATCCTTCACCACGTCTTAATATTAGCTCTTAGATGACTCTCAACTATGATTTTCAGTGTTTTCAATTTTACACAAAATCTTCATCACTTTTCTGATGTGAAATACCATTATCAAATATTCAATTTTGAACTGTAACTCTTGTAACGGGAACTTTTATAAATCAAACAGCTTTTTTTTTATTTTTAAATATTGTAAAATTTCTTTAACTTATCATTAAAATGTGTTAAGATTTCTGGGTATTTACGTATTATATCATCGACCAATTTCACTATCCCAAAAATTATTGCCAAATTTATATATATATATATATATATTTAAATAAACTCTCCCAACTGTTTTCAGTATTTCTACTCATGCTTGAAAGGGATTTCTTTCTCGAGCTTTTCAATTAATCCATTGACAAATCAACAGACATATATTGCATTATAAAAATTTCGTATATTTGAAATAAGCGAAATATCTAACAACTACATCATTTGCGTGTCCAAAAGACCGTTATTTCATTGTCTTTATGTGGACGGTATGTTTCTTACTTTGCCGTTTTGGAAAACCTCCGTAAATAATTTATCAATGCATTCGTTTTCTTAGAAAAGGGTTCTCTAACTTTAATCATTTTCTACTACAAAATAAAAGAAATCAAAATGAAACATAATTTGCAAATTATAAATAATGTCATTTTATAATCATGCATGATCCAGTTTATAGTATTTGAAAATGCGAGTAAATGTGTGACGGATCTGTACGATTTTTATTAACCTCCTCAATATTTCTTTAAAGTTTTATTTATTTCAACCAATCTCCACCGGGAGCCAAAGCGTGATTTATGCAAATGAGATATATTATATAAGTTTGGGTTTAGCTAGTTAATAGAAAAGTAAATGAAGAGTTAGAAAGGTGAAGTCAAATGAATTGAAGCATCGGTAGATCAACATGCAGTTGTTGACAGTATTAGTTAGGAGTAACGTGACAAGCTACGCCGGAGAGCAGTAGATTGAAATTAGAAAAGATTCCGTATTACTGTGTGGGGATCCTTGTCTACTATCCTATTCAACCAGTAAAGAATTCATAACCAAGACGGAACCGCCGATGTTACAAGGATAAGGTTAGTGATTTAGAAATTTGTGAATACGTGTACGTGTTTCAGCTGTAACTGTACGTGTTTGATCTTTCGTGGATTCAGTCGTGATTCCGTAGTTCCGTTAGTAGTATCTCCTTCTCATACTCCACTGTGTTTCATTTCTTTTAAATTTGAATCGTGAGGTTGTAACCTTTCTGTGATTAATAAGCATCAATAAATATAGTGATTTGCAAATATGTCTCTTGATTTCTCTAATTCGCCTACACGTCCAGAAACATTAAACGGTAGACGGGGAGAGGATAATCTAAGGGGAGGGTATAATTCACGGCAAATGGTAAAACATATAAAAAAAGTTATTTTTGAAAAATGAGCTTACAAGATAATTGCATCTAAACATGCATGGGTACGTTTTTCCACTATTAGTTGCATATAAGGACATATTGTGACGTTTTTAATTGGTGAAATTGGTCACCGGTATAATGACCGGTAATACGTAGGTATACAGTTATAAAATTTCAAAATCTCTTAAATATTCACTTAGAATTTTTAACAGATATTTCCTAAGTTTAGTTAGCTTATAGACATTTTTTGCATTTTTTATTTACTTAAAAATTACATTTTGTATAGTTAATAATTTATGCTGTAACTTTATGAATTAATACAAAAGAAAAAGTAGCTTTTTACCTAATTTTCTTAGAAAAAAAATTCCTTTTAAACTAGTAAAATTCTCTTATAATATTTTTGTGTTTGGATGCTATATTGACTGTTGTTACATTTTTGATTTATTTCCAACAAAAAGAATTTCTTCTATTTCAAACACTGGGTTTTCAAATATAAAATGGAATTCCAGCAACAAAACGGCCGAAAAAATTTTACATTATAAAGATGAAATTCCTATTATTTATTTAAGAATGCAACTTCAAATTTTTTACTTTGCTAGTGCTTCTGACATTTGTTGAATAAAAGAACATCAATATTTTTTATGTTATTTTTGGCAAAGCGGTAATAATATTTGTCCAACACATAACTTCATTTTGTTCAATACATTCTATGTGTTGAGACGTTCCTCTTATTTGAAATATGACAAAAGACACATAGTTTCAAAGGGAATTTTTCGACTTAGACATTTTTATTCCTCTTTCTTTTCAAAATAGAAGTCATTTTCTGTGTAAAATTTCAACTTTATTATTAGTTCTATCTGATTTTCATAAAATTGTGCTTAACATTAGCTAAAGTATTACAAACAGTTTAAATTGAGATTGTATGAATAATTTCAAATTTATAAATTCGTTTTTTGTGCAAATTATGTTAAAAAGTAGTATCTTGTATGGAATCGAAATACATGAGCAATTTTTGTATTATATGTATACATTTAACGAGTTTATCACTCTTAAATTTTTAAAACCAATCCATTTTCGGGTAAGATGTGGATCCGATTAGCAGCTCGATGAATCTTCCATTTTGTGACAGTGGCAGTAATTGGTGTAAAATTAAGCAAACTGTCTTTTATACCAATTAAGAAATATACATAAAAATTGTTTTCTTAGTTTGTATATTACTAATAAAACACTAACAATATACTTATAAAATTCCGTCCATATATATATATATATATAAATATATCCATATAGACCATTTTCTGTAAGTAATATGAACTTAAAGAAATTGATTTTCTCAAAATATAAGGTAAACGAGTCAAAGAGGTAAAACCTTTTCTTAAAATTATGCATACAATACAAAATATTATCTCATTTCGCAGAAACATTGCCTTAATACATTCATAATATTTTAATAATATTCAGAGCATTTTTATGCAAGTTATTTAAATCCTTTATATATATATATAGGGGTGTTTATTATTTATACAAGTGGATTTTCTTTTGTTGTCTAGGAGTGAGTCACTATTTCCAGGATGTTGATATTCAAAGAAACAAGCTGATTGGAATAAAATAACTGTTTAATGAAATATTAAATTATTTCCAATTAAATACTGATTAATGATATCAATTATTTCACGGAGCATACTCTCAATTGTCGCTAAGCCTATCGACCACCACGTTGACCGAAACGTGACCTCTCGCCTGTAAACCGGAGTCTGTCCCTCTCACGTCTCTCTCGTTCTCCATCGCTCTCGTTTCTCCCTCCAAACCCACCATTCCGGGAGGAGAATGCATATATTTGCTGGTAGCGCCATCTATTGGTGAGGTTGTTACCTCACTGATCGGTATATTTTATATTCCCTAATACTTTAAATCCTACATATATATAATTCATAAATATTCACAGAATAGTTATAAATCTGATATAACTAGTTAAGATAGTAAAACGTATTAGCCACAGTGGTACTAAAGCAAACTCCTGGTATTAGGAACCATGATTGCAGGTTTAAGCAAAGTTTTGTGGCTAGCGAACCTTCACCAGTATGTGCCAGTATTCTGCGTTATAGGAAAAGCAAGGAATATCAAGATAAGTTTAACTTTTACAGAAAAAATCCTCAATCAATTAATATAAAACGATAACGTTATAGCCTATAATAATTACTTGCATATTTTAAAATCAATGCTAAAAACAATTAGATGAAAAAGCTGACTACGGGAGTACAGCAATAACAATTTTTCCCGCTCGATAAGAAGAGTATATCAGTAACGCATAAAATTAGTAAATTATTATAAAATAACATCAAGTCTCTCTCCCTCTCTCTGTATATATATATATATATATATTATATATATACGTTTAAAAACTCTAAATATTGTTTTAAAATTTATAGAAAATAAATTACAACGTAAACATATAGAATTAATTTTGAATAAAATATGTTATTATTAATTTCTTTAGCATGTGGCGCCATCTATCGATTAACTGTACAACTAATTAAAAATGATATTGTTATTACGTATTGTCATTTCACTGAGAACTAATAGAAATATAACTGCAAACAAAATTAACAGGATATCCATGTTCAATACAATGTGTTTAATAAAGTTTTTAAAATTTAAATATATATTGAATTTGTCAATAATTAATTTGATATTATGATAAATATAGTTAAAAATGTTTCATTATATATAGATATGGATAAATTCGAATTCCAGTATGGCACTTTAGAACGTTAAAATAAAAATCATCTATTTTATCATATAATCTCTTTTTATTATAATCCTTAATATGCAATGATGGATCCAAGTAATTAGTGGTAACTGGATTTCTATTAATTTTAACTAGGTTTAAGTAATCAGGATAGAAAGTAGTATTAGGGTTAACATTATTATTTTTACCAAAAATAATCAGAGCATCTATATATCTAAAGATGTAATAAGCATTATTAATAATACTTTTATATTTGTAAAAGTGTAAATATTAATTTTCGAAACTATTGTTTATACGATGAACAATTAAAATTAATGTAGTTTTCTTTTTAGACTTAATCTATGAGAGTGTTGAATTTTTGTAAATTAATAGTAAGGTTATAATAACTATGATTTTTTTTAAAAATTTACCTTAATGATATCAATGATATCAATGGAATAGAAAATTACATCAAAATAATAACTATGAACTGAATAAATATTTTGATTTTTAAAAAAAATGTATGATATATTTACTATTTTAATTATAGCTTTATTATATTGCTTATTGATAAAGTTTTGTGTAATATTTTTTAACATTTTACCTGCAATAGTGATACATATTTTAAAACCATTTGTTACCGTTCTGAATTTAACAGTACTTAAATGGAATTTAGGTCTTAAAAATATATGTGGAAATTTAATCTTAGAAATGCAAACACCCTATTTTAGATATAAAGCAATAATTCGATTATTGATTTCTTTATGTGACAAGTCCAATCTTTTAAAAGTTTCATTGTTTAAAAAGTGTTCATTAACCATATGATTATAAAAATATTTACACATTACTGCATAATTTCTAGGAACTTTGTGTAAACAATAACAAAATTATTATTTCATTCATAAATCTTCTTTTTACAATTTTATAAGTATGTTCCGATTTAGATTGGTAATTAAATTTCATCAAGTATTTAAATATATTGTACTTATATTCATCAAGTGCCTCTAAAGGCAAGCCATTTTTAATTGCAGATTTTGTAACAAAATTATATATATATATATATATATATATATATAGCTTTACTAAATTGGTTTCAACAGTATTATTGGGTTTAGAAATAGTTAACCAAAAACTAGTGTCTTTACTCACGATATCTTTTAAAATTTTGGCCTTCATTATATTTAAGTTGCCTGTGACAACATGTGTATGATAACTATCAATAAAAATTCATGATTGTTCTTACATTTGTAATCATCAATGCCAAGAGAAGGTAAGCTATTATTGTAATTAAAGACAAATTTGCTCATCGTTTTATTATATTTATAAGATTACATTCCTAACAGGAAAAAGTGACAATTGGCTATTAATTACATTAGAAAAATTAACTTTATCAAATGTTATATTTATAAATACTAAAGTGCAGTTTTCTGTAGTAGGTTCATTAATTTTATCAATACTTATATTGAATTTATTAACTAAAAATTATTAATATATTTAATGATATGAACTGCATGACAGACCTTTAATCACTCATTACTTAAGAATTAATTTAACCTTGCAATTTCCTTTTTACTAAGACCAAACTTGAAGTATTTGATCGTCTTGATATTAAAGTTTATTGCAAATTCATCTATAATAACTTTAATAATTTAAATTAAAGATTATTTATCTCTATTTTTCCTTTTAGAACTTTTGCTTCTAGAATTTATTTTAGAATTATTATTTAATTTGGGAAAAATTATAAAAAAATCTTTATCTCTGTAACATAATTTGCATTGTATTTTTGGCAAAGTACGTAACATTAAGACCATATGGATATATTGTATTAAAACTTCTAATAAAGTGATTTTCTCACCACATGTATATATATATATATATATAATATACACAGATGTGAGCAAATTTACAGCATCTTAAACATCTAAAACTCAGTCATTTTGCAGAATGATTGTGTGCAAGAGAGTATAAAATTGATCTGTGTAATCATATAATTAGTTACAAGTAGAATTTAATAATAACCTAAGGCAAACGTTAATGAGAATTTAGGTAAAAATATATTAAAATGATGCTGTCATTTTAAAAAAACCACTGAACACGAATATTAGTCTTTTATCTGATTTATAGAAAATATCCAGGGGCCGAATCTTTTATCACAGAATGCTTTTGTAATACAAAATCACTCACTATATACTAATTTTTTTGCAATTTCATACCTTTATGACATTTATATGGTTTTATATGATTTACGCAAAATTAATCAATGATAATCACCTTTATGTTGTTAACTAAAGATTTCAGATAAATTTTTAAGTAAATTGTATATTTGAGAAGGAGCATTTGGATGTATAATTCATCTGCACATGGAAACAATTCCTTATTGTATAGATGCAAAATTCTCAATAAACAAGGATGTTTTTCAGATTCATTGGGGAGGGCAAAAATTAATCAATTGAACTCTTTCGATCAAACTTTAAATGTTAAATGGTGCCTGAGCATTTAATTTTCGTTTAATTCTTTTGAAAATTTTGACAACTTAATATTCTTTTCTATTCCCTCTAAGTCACAGCTAACAATTTAATATAAATATATGAGACATCGTTAGTTTTCATTTCTTGTGTAACTGTTTGAATGTTTGGTCAGCAACCTGTTTTTTAAAGTTACAGCTTAAAAGTCAAGAATATATAAGCATTTTTCTTACAATAAAAGACAAGTAATGTAAATGCTTAACTAATTACTTGATTACTATTTTTAAACATCACGATCCATTAGAATGACGGTAAGTTTTCAGAAAAAACTGTCCTTTTGAACAAGATATTTGGCTACGCTACTTTCTATTTCCTTTTGTCAATGATTAGCACTACCAGGTTTTGTCGTTTCTTGGAAACAAGATAACGTGCTATCCCCATCCTAAGTAATCAAGATCCTTGTGGAGCATTAATTATGAGAAAAATTGGAGAACTCTTAGCTACTCGGCAGCGAACAAGAGAGTTCAGCCAGGAATTAAAATGTTTAAGGTTTTTGATGAATCACTGGGAGATTAAATTTTTCTGGGACAAGGGAAGAGGGGCTACATCATAGATTTCTGAATTTAACCCCTTTAAGACATACTCATTATAATTGTAAATCTCTACATTCTACATCTCATTATAATTGTATATAAAATAAATGCAGACATCTAATCTTCTGGGACGATAACTCCACATGTTATACTGATGACTATTGCCGTAAGCTTCAATGCCAATGGAGAAGATACAATTTTGACTGGGATTTCAACTTAGCCAAAGATGTCGTGTGGAACAATAGGATCTCCAGAGTGTTATATTGAACAAAGTCTAATTTATCCATTTTGCATGGTGAGGGAACTGGAAAAATTAGGGTGTACTTTAACTGACACTGTTTGAATGCGGTTGAAAATTAAGATCGATTGTCTTGTAAGTTTCACACTGCGAAGTAACTCGAGAGTTATTAAAAATTAGATTTATTGCTCATTTTGACATAGCAATAACTTAAATCAAAAGAATTATATGCACAGAAAACAAATGAACTAGAAGAAGGCATACCTACTTTTTAAAGAGACGGACTTCATATAAAGGCTATAGACTACGTATTAAATTTTGACTGTAAGCAAATGAAGGCACATTCATTGTCTTAACTTTCAATTTGTCAACTTGAGGACTCTAACGCCTAATTTATTTAGCGTACATCATTCGTAGATCAATGCACTTTATTTTAGATTAATAAAAAAAGTGTACACATTTTATATGAAGAACGTATGGATCACCAGCTTGAATTTATGTGACTGACCTTCTTCACAGGTTCAATATATAGTTTTTAGCAAAATTATTTTAACTAAAAATAACCTTTCTTGAAATTTTTCTGTCGTAAGATCTTCTACAAACAATAGAGTAGATTGGTTAGTGCAGCTTATTTTAAACTGTGATCCACAGTACCTTAGAAGTCTGCAGCGCCTTTCTCGGGGCTTTGCAAATGTCTCTAATCTAATGTTAAGACCTTTTAAGACTTCTTGTAAAAATATAAAGATGTGTCATCCTATATAAGATTACTAAATTGTTCTCAATAAAAGTATTTATTAAAACATGCACTTAGATCAAGAATATTAACTCAGTTTTTTTTCTATTTTTGCAACTCCACAGCCATTGTTAAACATAATATTTTGTGAAAAATATATAATAAAAACACATGTGCAAAGATTATGAACTGAATTCACTCAGCACGCCAATACGATAACGATTTCATTTACCTTGATTTCCTAATCAAGTTGCACATGCATTATTAATTTTTTTTGCATGTACAATATTTGTTTGAAAGTAGTATTTTGTAACATTTTATAAACATATATAGTTAGATGTTTACTGTTTTTCTAGTGAATAAAGAAGTGTTAAAAATGTCACTACAATTAGCAGAGGCAGTCTTAAGAATATTGGGGAATTTTTAAAACACTCCACCATGCATTAAGAATCAGAGAGGGGTGCTCGCAATTTTGGGGGTTCGCGATGTCAGGCTGATACATAAAAGGGTAGAGGGGTACGATCGAAAGTTTTACATCTGTTGAGTCAGTACATTAAGGTTTGCCATCAGTGCACAGTTGGTTCAATTCAATTCGGTAACGGAGCTGATACGCATCACACTTAGCTCTTTTTTTAACAGGGTAATTATATTCCAAGAAAAGTTTCTTACAGAAATGCATTGAAATACATAGGTAAAAAACAAATGTATTTCATTTTTGATAATAGCTGCAAAAGATGAAATAATTTTGTTTAAATGACAAACCATGTGATACAAGTGATGGTAATTCAGCTTTACAGGTTTTAGACATACAAATTAACTTTTTTATACTTATTATACGTTTAAAACATTGTCGCACACATTTATAAATCAGCAAAGTTAAAATTTATATATTTAACAAATAAATATAAATTTAGCATAATTATTGAATTCATACATACTTACTATAAAAAATGTAAATGCTACAAGATCTTCAACTAAACGTGTCTGCACCTTTTCAACGGCATATATGTTTTTCGAAATCAAAGGGGGACATTTCTTGTAGTTTCCCAGTATTTTTGTTCTGGCAATTCATCGGATGAAGAAAAATTCTTCCCGTAATGCATGAAACTCGACTTTTTTTTCCAGTAATAATTAAAAGGGCTTCCTTTGCAGTATCAAAAAGAAGAATTCAGGTTACAATAATGCAAAAACGAGAAATAATAATTCAATGGAAACGGTTCTTATTAATGCTGATTTTTTTCCATCTTTTGATTAAAACATAAACAATAACAAAGTTGACAAAAGAAACAAATAAAGCAACATATTTATAGTTTAAGAGAACTGCAACACCTATAAATTGTACGTAGTAGCACAAATATAACTTTTCGCTAACTCTTAAAAGAGAAAAAAAAATCTCTTTCATTTTTTTATATGTGGATGAATTGAGTGTAGAAGATACTTACAATGAATCAATAGTTTTTTGTTTATTATCAAATAAAACATCGTACAAAAATCCACTGCTAGTTTCTGTTTTCACTCGGTACTTTGTTTGATTACACTTTCGTTAAATATAAATAATGTTTAACTCTGAAGAGTAGAAATACTAGAGCTTAGAAAGGATTTCGTTAATAAAAAGTCAACATTAAAAGAAACAGTATACATAAAGAAAATTGTTATTCCTTCAGTTCAGTTGTATAAAATAACGAAAAATTTAAGTAAATATACAATCTTATCTATGTTTTAGAAAGCGAAGTATTTGATACACTAGATAAAATGAAACATATTTTCATACAAATTCAATACAAAAAGAAGTTCTTAGTTTCATAAAAGTCTGAATAAATGAATTCCAAGAAATACGCTTCCATTTCTTAAAAGTATGTGATATTCTAGTCAAATTTTTCTTTCCTATTGTAATGTTTGAAGTATTTTTCCCATTCTATAGATTACTCATATTATTCTGAAAATAAAAGTAATAACTCCAACTACTTTCATCTTGAATTTGATTGAATTATACTTTTCAATTTATTTTAAATGTTCTTAAAAATAAAAGAAAAGGAGTAATGGAAAAATGAAATATCCATTTTATACATTGCAAATAATTATTTAATGTATGCAAAAATAACCACTACTCAATATATTTTTTTAAGAAATATAATTTCAGAAGATTTCAAATAATAATTTGTATTTAAATAATAGCTACATATATGCCTTGTTTTTTTTCCTTCCAAATACTTAGATTTGTAGAAAAATCCTTGTTCTAACTTGTAAATTTTAATATTTAATGATATATTAAATATATATAGATATTTTTTCTGACGTATTTTATTAACAATATTTTATTAACGCATCATCGGTGAAACTAGAATTTCCCCCTCAATACTTTTACTTGTCAATTAGCAGATGAAAATGACGCTTTTGCGAAATTTTTTAATAATTATTGGGTAGAGTACAACTGTGTGTTTTAGACTTAAATCTAATTAGCCTCTACCGGCCTTCTTCGCTGTGTATTTATGATGCTGTAATACTATGCAGGGTTTTTAAATTATCGATATTAGTATTTGCTTTCGATAAATCATTTTTGCTTCTCTCGCTTTTTGATTTAAAACGGACACAATTTTAATTTCTAAAACGGAAGTATATTAATCTTTTACACCTCCGTGAACAACCATCTCGGAGTCAAGTCTCACAAAAAATCCTTCCTTAGCAAATTTCTACTCAACAACAGAAACGAATTTGAGTTAGTGATTAGAGAGAGAGGGTCACTTTTTTCATTTATAAATATATATAATAATTCCATTTAATAGCATACTAAATAACATCTTAATTTGTAATGGTTCTGGCCATTAGGAATCGTGCTTTGTTTGCGAAAAACGGGGATCATTGTAACCATATCTCTATTGGAAAATTAACAGCGTGCATTAAAAAAAAAAGATTTCATCACAGACTCTATCAATCGATAGCTTTCCATTAACCATAGTCTCCGTCCACGGAAGTAACGACAATTGCCACATTGTCTATATACGCTTCATATAAATAACCAGAATTCTGTAAGCTCCTTTTTTTCTTTATCTCTTTGTCTTCAAAATGTGTAGGTCACTGGGGCTATTTGTAACTGCTATATGTCTGTGTTAATCTCCATTAGCTATGTGTTGTGCGTTTATTGTTAATCGCTTGAATGTCTTCCTTAAAAATAAATATCAATTGGAATAAAAAATATATTATATATATATATTTAAATAAAATACTTTTTGTATGTTATATTAAAGTAAATGCAAGTTTACAAGAAATAAAAAAAATATCAAAAATAAGCTATTTATTAAAAATAATATAGATTTTTGGTTTTATATTTCAATCGTACCAAAAAATTAATAAAAAGATAACCAAGGATTTTATTCACACAATTTTATATGCAAACGTTATTTTCATCCCAAGTTAAAAGTTTATATAGTAAGAAATGCATACACACTTTTTTGTAAGGGAAAATGTACAGTGTTTATGGATTTTTTGGTTATTTTGTAATAATCTCTTTAGTCCTACACGTTGAGAAGGGATCTCGTTATTTCCCACCACCCCTAACTATCGAGATTAACACATTTGATCTGACACATTTATTTTAATTTTACCTTACCTAAAGGAAATACATTTAAGTACATGAAAAATAAATTTCTATGCTAGAACTTTTATAGTTAAAATAAGACTATTTTCTTTCTCTTTTGAACGTCTTAAAAATAATTTTCATTCTTAAACTTGTGGAATATTGCAATTATCGATTGCTTAGTTAGAACAACTTACGTAGGAGAAAAATCATACTTAGAATGACGTTTTATTGCAAACAAGTTCCATTACTCGACGAGGATATTGAAATAAAATTCAAATTTTATACTCAGAAAGAGTAGAATAAAATCATTTTACATGTATTCAAGAAAATAATCTATGAATAAAATTAAGATTTTCGAGAATTACGGGGCATTTCGAGCATAGGAAAATTAGTTAATTTTTTTAAAGCTAGATATTAGAATTGTGTTAGCTAATGCTCTAAGTGATGAAAACACTACAGCTTTAATAAAATGAAATTGCTGAAGAAAAATTATTCTAATAACAGCTAATGACGGGTCATTTCAGACTTTCAGAAACATCACTAAAATTATTCTTTTGCTTGAGCTATTAACTGGAAAAATATTAAAATAACGATAATTACTTCATCCTGCTTGCCCTCTAACACAGGATTAAAAACAAACGTGCTGTCTTTAAGCATTCTATTCATTTGCATAAAATGAAAACATTTGTTCCTTTGAACTAAGTATAATTCTAATCCATTTAAGGATTGAATTTTTGTTTTCGGAAGTGCCTATATCAGTGGCAATCTAAATAAGTATAATACTCTTTTTTATTGGCATGATATCTACATCATCCGATGAGTTGATTCCAGTTAGAATTTCCCGTAAGTGGTGATAAGCAATTCCAACAACATATGTAATACTAATTTTCTACGTCATCATTTTAAATACATTAAAAAGCACATTTTGGTATAAAAAATATTAAATTGAAGACAACATTTTTTTTGTTAAATGAGTTTAAGCTCAAGAAATAACATGTGGTGGACTTCTTAAACATTTGTTGAGAATTTGAGCAAAATAAATGTTATATAAGACTGCTGAAAAATCCGTACAGAATAAACTTAAGATCTCATTCTTTTGCCATCGTAAAATCGGAACGTGTCAAAATTTTCCTCTCATTACAAATGTTTCCAAATCCAAAGTAATTTAAACCGAATTAAATTCTTTACTAAATATCAAACTATTGATATAGGGCAAGGGTGTCAAACTCAAAGATTGACTTGAGACAAATAAACAAGACTTAACTTAAGGTGGGCCACAAAGAAAATCAATATTCATAAAAATGTAGATTAATTTAGAATCATTGCATTGTAATAAACACATATAAAAGAACAAGAAAAAAAATTTAATATTTACGTCCTGACACTTGACATATGTTCTCTGCTACTATATTTCCTATTTAGGGAGAAATTTTATTATATATTATTGTGTACCAGTATACTGGTTGGGCTGAGAGTTTGAAACCCTTGATAAATAATTTCAAACTTTTTTAAAATTCTTCTAAAAACCGCAATTACATTTTGGGAATGTTCATGGAATAAATAGCCAATCGGTCAATTTGACAATCTCAGCCTGGAATTGAAAGGATAGTAAAGAATTATTTGGATACTATTTCAATTAGAATAATAAGGGTGGAATACCATTTAATCCTTGTGATGCCCAATAAATATAAAGCTTTTCCGGAATGTACAGGTGCAACATGTAGAAGAAAAAAATTAAAAGTTTTGGCAAGAGCGTTGACAACATTTATTTTAACATCAAACATTCCGTTTTCGTTTTGTGCTCGATTGTCATTTCTCTTCTGAATTTGCGTCACATAAAGCATGATTTTGTCAATGTCTACATTTTAAAAAATCGCCAAAGGAGAATTACTTTCAATCATTTGATGTTTGAATGCAAGCATTGAATTGCTATTAACGTTCATAAAGGCATGGTTTCTGTTCAATTTGAATCCCACAATTTGTAACAAAATGGTATCGTGTTTGCTTTAGAGACATTATGTATGATAGGTTTATTCCTGACGAACGAATGAATATATCAACTGTGATCTCTGATAATCTATTCTAGAGATAATGAATTTTGCACCCAGAGACTTTCATCGGTTCCTTCTTTGAAAAATTATCTGTTTGTGCAAAACTTACACAAAGACAAAAAGGGATACAAAATGAAGCTGAAATGTGGTTTCAAATTTCTATGACAACAGGGTACAAAATAATGTACACATACTTAACAAATCTTTGTACAGCAGTGGTGACTATGTAAAAATATGACAAATGTAAAATACACCGTTAATTAAAATACACCGTATACGCCATTAATTCAATTGTGGAAAAATAGGTTATTTGACTATTATCATTGGGGTAACCGCTGTCTGACTAACCGTGGACCAACCGACATTGTACAAATTATACAACTGTTCATACTAATTGCTATAAATGTAATTCATAACGTAGTATGTAGTCATGCTTCATTCCTCACTAGCAGGAGTCGTTTTCTAACTGCTCAGATGTAAAATTTCAAATTACCTCTTAAAAAATTCCTATCTTTCGTACACTTTCTTTGTTTGATCGTTTTGTTCACATAATTAATTCTTAGAGCGTCTCTTCAGTTAAATTCATCTCTTTGCTACCCATTTTTAGTATGTATAAATTATATATAAATAAATTTATTACAGCATCACAAAATGCTTTATAGAGAGAGAGATCATATTTTCTGTAATTAATGTTTTATCATCTTGGGTAATTATTGTTTGATCTTAAATTAGTGTAAGCAATTTATACTTAGGTGTGTTTAAAGCGTTAATATTACATTCTTCTCTACTTATCTTATGATAAAAATAGTAACATTTTCAGAATCAACCCCTACCTTTATATTAATGGCGTTCAATGTCGAAATATAGGCGATACAGACAAGTTGGCATCATTTTTGGCGACGAAATTTGGAGACTTGGCAATCAGGTTGACCACCATTTTTGGCGACTTGGTGACCACATGGATGCTTCTGGAAATTACGGAAGAAATCTATAACATCCCGATCTATATAACGTAAACGGAACGTTCGAGAAAGTGCTGGAAGGTAAAGGGGAAACTCCTTGGCAAATATATATAATTTTTAGCACTCCTCTGCAATTAGGTTCAAATTGTTTGACCTATTTTTGCTAACTATGACTGATGTATTTATAAATAAATATTACAGCATCATGTAGAACCTTTTCTAGGTATAGTAAAAGAAGACAATTTTAATAGCGATAACTTCGAAAACTTTTTGCATATTAATTAGTACCGATCACATGAGGCAGAATATGTAACATTATTGAATTTTAATCTTCATTAAAAATATTCTACAAATTTCTTCAAATTATTATATCAAAGCGTTGATGATCAAATAAATATAGGGATCAATACTTTTGAATTTAACAGATATTAATTATCCCTAAATTTGAAAGAATTCCTCATAAAACTATGGTTTATGATCGAAAAGATTTTATAACAAAACAGTTGTGAGTTATTTTCACCTAACAGCATAAATCATTCAGTACCAAAGGGAATCCAAGAACGGTTATTTATAAAATGCATAACATAAATTATTTTACATTCGGTGCACTCTATTTCTACATAGAATATTTTTACTTTAGTACTCATCAATATGACACTTATATCAATTTCTACCACTTATTTGCACATTAATTTTATGCAACAGTAATTCCTTGCATACTTTTATGATTTGCAAATAATAAAATGTCTAATATTAGAATGATAGTTTAATGCGTACATAAAAGTTATAAGTACAGACAAGTATTTTTTCAAATCAATTCCTCTCCAATTGTAAAGCTTAAATATCTACACTAAAGTTATTACACTTGACCCAGCGTTTCTCAGATGAATATTATTTACCCCATGTAGGATTTCTAAATAATAACTATAATATTAAAGCAATATTTTTAGAGACTATGGAGGCACATAGAAAAAATTGGATATTATATGGAATCTTTGTACCTTAATATAATGAGAAACACTGCAATTAAATTATTTAATAAAAATAAACTCAATTTTAAGCTATGCTTTTTATTTTATGGTGTACTATTTTGAGTTAAATTGATTATTATTTTATCATTGATTGAGGATACTTTTAGAAGTAAGCTATCAGCGGTAAGCGTAAGCAGATATATTCCCTTTCATATTCAAAAAGTTAATTATATTCTTATACGATAGGCTGATATTTTATTTCACGATAAAGCTAAATAAACATTTAAATAGCGTATGTAAAAGTTTTATACATACATTTTACTATAAATTAATAAAAACTCATACTACACACGAAAATTTTATACATATATTATTTATAAATAATTATGTTCCTAAAATATTCTCCAATGACTTTGAAATGAAATACTTGAAAACTTTTCGCAATTTTTTTTGTATTAATTTGAGTACAAGAAAAGGAGGAGGGTAAGGTTTAAAAACATTAATTATACATTATTTATACATAAATTTTTGCTGTGAGAGATATGGTAGGAATTTTTAAACGACATCTTTTAATAAAAATATTCATAAAATATAAAGTTGTTAAAATTTGATTCCGTAAGACTCACTCCATCATTTTACCATAATATGTGTTTTTATTACCATATAAGGTTTCAAACTTCAGTATAGAAGTGATTACATGAAAGCTGAATTTTTGTTGATGCTATATTGATACAAATAGCTTACTTCATTTGATGATAGATTTGAATTAAAGTTATTTAATAAGAAATTGAAACACGAGGGTTTTTTCCTTGAATTATTCACTATCTTAAAACATATGTATAGATATTAATTTTTGCAACAAAAATGTTTTCATCTTTTTTTTAAGTTTAAAAAGATTGAAATATGTAGAAATTTTGAAACTGAAACTGTTTAATGTTCGAGTTCAAATATTCCAATTGAATGAAAATATTTAAATACTTCCTTTTTCATTATTTAGATTACATTGTAGATCTTCTTATTTCCTCTGAATAACAATAGTACGTATTACTTGTATCATAACAGAAAGAAAATCAGGAAAATCAGAGCATGCCTTTTTTAATGTGTCCTTTTACATGCAAACATGAACATTGATCCGCTTTCGGAAAACAGCGAGAGTAAAGATTATTTTTTGTATCACGTTCTATTTCAAAACTTATTGATATTTGTAAAAGATTCTATTTCTTAAATATTTCTGCTAACATTAAAATGACGTTAACTGAAAATTCTGAATGATCTTCAGATATATATAGTAGTCTACAGACTGAGCCCTTTCACTTTAACTCTGATATGTGATTGTTATTTCTGAATTAGCATTATGACCTGAAGTAACATAACTTTCAACTTACTTTGTCGTTTCAAACCACAAAAAAAATGTTAATTAATATTTACACAATATCTGCTTGACGATCTTGAATATTTTTGGCTCATGCAGTGGTTGGATATTTCAGTTTTAGGGATTTAAAATGTCTATGTAGCCCAAACCAATTCAACAATAGAAATATTGACAATAGTTTTTTATGTAACTGTAGTTCCAATGTTTTGCTGAGAGATCAATAAAATGTTATTCATAAATGCATTAAAGGTATTTATATATCTGAATAAAGACACTTGCATTTCAATCATTCTAATATATTCATTAAATGAAAATAAACTTTTATAGCTACGTGGATATTGCATCTGTATCCAATAGAAAACCAATAAAATTTGGCAGCTAAGAAAGTTATTAAAAATCTTCATCCCGAACAGATGGCAAAACAAACAACTATTTCGGCTTCAAGTAACAATGTTACCAAAAATTTCATTACATCACATCTATTTCTTACTTCTTGGATCCGGTTTCATCAGCTTAGCTTATGTACCACTCATAAAAAATACTTTCAGAACATGAAATAAACGAATGGTAACTCTCCTAATATTCTGACTTAAGCCAGTAGGCTTAGTTGAAAAATGATATCTATCTAAACTTGCTACATCTATCCACTTTTCTCTATCGTAAATCCTAGTCCCTATTGGAATATTTTCTTCTACTCTTCTAGCATATAGGCTTATATACAGGCCCCCTGCCTCCTCCAACTCAGATGTTTTGCAGCCTCAGGCGAATCTATCCAATTATTTGACCAAACTTGTTTGCTTGCAGACACGAATTACAAGCGACACAATTTCGTTTCTTTGCGTTTCTCTGCAAAGCATTTGCATTACTGTTTTTTCTTCTTTTTGAATCATTGTAACTTTTGCAATATCCTCGAAAATGATGGCAGTATATGAAATATCTATACTTTTCCCCAGCTTTTTCATTTATTTGCTCATTTTTTTCTCTGTTTCACATTGCCCAAAGCCTTGCTGATGTTTTATACAGACAAGCGCTTTCTTCTATTGCCCTCCGTTATCCTTAGGCGAAATTCCAAAATAATAATTGCGACTATCAAATCTTGTTCAGTAACTCTGCTGAGCATGCAGTTGTTGCAACTTTTTCTACGAATAAATTGTTTATTTTTTTGTAGTATATAAGCTTTTCGGAATATTGCATTGTGTGCCTTTAGCTTCTTTTTTTAATATTAAGAAATTAATTTATATATTTCCGTCTTATCATACATTTTTTATAGCTCTAATATTTTTTGTTTTAGAAAATTATTTAAATTTTTAATTGACTTTTAATAATATGTGAAGAAAATATATGTGTAAAATATTGGAAAATCTACCTGTGGATCTGTATGAACTAATAAGCTATCATTCAACCTAGAGGCACCAGTTGAAGTGTCCTTTTTTGTTCTTTTACTTTGTCTCAAATTGGAAAATCATCATTCAAATTGTACTATTTGTTCCAGAATAAAGTTAATTTAAATATAAATATAATTGTGTACTTCTGAAATAAGATTAAATTTTTGATTTCCAACTGTTCAGTTTTCTTCTTAAGGGTGGGATAACCGCATAATTTCAAAAGAAATATGAATTGTGCTCTATGCATAAGAAGTGATACTTATGTTTTTCAGCAGTAAAATAATTACGAAACTATTTAGAAATTTCGTCTATTAAAAATAGCTTATTTCTTATAACTTATTGTTTGTTTGCTAAAATATAAACTTTGCATTTATTTTTGTAAAAAAAAGTTTAAGTATTTGATTATTTTATTCTTCCTCAAATGTCTTTAATTGTTTTCATTTCATTAATTAGTTCTCAATATGATTATAATAAGTACATTTTTGTATAAAGATCACAAAAATTCATTATTTCTAATTATTGATATGTTATGCGGTTTATAAATTCTTAAAGAAATACATTCTTGAATAAAATGGGTACTTAATTGAGAGTACAGAAAGCAAATATTTATTAAGATAACAATTCCCATTTTATTATTTTATTGAATTTTTAAATATTTTATAGAAATATATCAGTGTGATATTCAATGTGTATTTAAAATGTAAATTAATAGTATAAACAAAAATAACAGTATATATAATAAACAAAAATGTCAAGCAAAAAATAGCACTTAGTTCAGAATATGTGATTCTGGTAAGATGTATTTTTTATATATCCTTAAAGGAATAATATAGCATATTTTGTTACTAAAAATGCTAAAATGTATATCTATATTTATGGGACCTATATATATATCAGGTTTATATAATCTAGCATCAACTGCTCTTTTCAAAATTCGGACATAGAGCTCGGGGTCCAATCTCTATATCTCTGAGAAATTAGGGAGGCCTTGATTTCCCTAGTGGACAAAGTAAAGAAGTGACCGTTGTGTCATGAATTCGAGCCTAGTACCACTGAAGACCTGACATGTAGGGGAGCGATACATGTTAAATATGTTGAGAGCTCATACATCCCCTTCTGATGTAGTGTGGTTGTTAGGAAAGGGGGTGCCAGCTCAGGTGTAGTTCTCGTCACTTGGCCATGATTCAAAAATACGAGGTCCATCGCCAAAAGTCATCGAGTATCTGAATAGGGCGACGTTAGTGTTCACTCACTCACTCAACCCCAATTAGGAATTTTCACTTTCACCACAGAAATTATTCCTTTTCACGATGATAGATGAATGTGTGTGCGTGTGTGTATCTTTCAACGAATCAATTTCTAGATAACTTATCTGCTCAATTGTAAAAAGCACGGTTGCTTCAGCAATTGGTCAGCAATTGCTTCACTAAAATCCGGTTTAATTACCTTTAGTCAGGTCCATTCTAAATAACCTCTCTTCAATGTTGAAGTATGCGGGATGTAAACAAGGGGCCTTCTGGAATATAACGTTTTCTTTCAAAAAGGCTTAGGGTAACTGTAAATCATAAGACTCGGAATCCGGGGATGATGTGCATCTCACGTGAAAACTATGAAATTATAGCATCCAGTAAGTGCCGAGCTTGAGGTGCTACATAAAAAACTTCATTCCTCGTTGTGCAACATTCTCGTGTACGAGCTTCATGCTCGTTGTTTCATAACTGCATTTTTCAAGTCTTATGGAAATGGGCACAGTGTCCTGAAAATTGTTTCACAGATTGCACTCAACACTGTGCGTTACAATGAGATCTGTAGCAATCTGCGCTTGTGATTGAACCTAAATCTAATCAACCGACAAAAATACATCTCATTTTACTATCTTGGATAGTAATTTTACACAATATCTTCTAAAATGTACTCTATTGTTAGGAAAAATATGGTGGAAATTGGGAAAGAGTACAATCACACAAATTGCAGATAACCCTTCGCGTTCTTCTATACCGTTCACTGTCACAGTTTCACAGACGCGCACGTTTAGGCTTATGTATTCGCCTTCTGAATATTTGAATAATTGTTCGGCAAATTAATCAGAATCTTTCATCAATACCTTTTGTAAAAAGTGGCATTATTTACAAATTTTCTTAATTTTGCATAAGTATATGTATATAATATAAGATAATATAAAATAATTATAAATTATAAATTTAAACTATCAAATCAAGGTGATATGTAATGTATGGGACATTTTTTTTTGTTTAATTAGATTCAGATAATTAGAATTAAAATTAGTATTAGGAATATATACTCACTAATTTTGCCAAAGACATTTAAATTGTCAATATATCTTTAATTATCCAAACTGTTTTAATGTTGTTTATGCAGTTTACGATTAAGAAATATATACAATTCTTTTAGCAATAATTCAATAAAAATTTTAAATTTTTACAATTTTAAAGTGTTATTTAGGACAAAGTTATTTGAATTTTCTAAAAGAGATTTAATTTTATGAATAATATCTATAGAGTAAAAAATGTTTTGAAATCCTAACTATGAATATATACATATGGATACATAACTGGAAAATTAGAAATCTATGAATATATGATGTATAATTTTTATTCAAAATCTGAATAATTTTGCAATCCATTCTGAAATAAACAAGGATAATTACTGTTACATGATCTGAAACAATTGAAAAATAATTTCATAAAATAATTATATGTTAAAAACATATTTACACATAGTAAGCTGGAAGGGAATTCATTCACTTCTATACTACTGGCTATTCAAATTGCTTCACCAAGAAGGCGATTTACTACAGACGTGAAATTTAAACGACAGGAAGAAGATGCTGTGATATGCAAACGATTAGCCTTTCAGCGCATTCAGACAAAGCAGGTGCCGGTAGTGACACATGCAGTGTGTTTAAATAAGGTAGTTGTTCATCCAGTTATTTTGTCATACAAAAACTTCATTTGAACGTTGTTGCCGTTGAAAAGTTGTTGTGATGCTTCGTATAAGAAGCAGAAATGCGTACTAGCAAGTTTCTGCCTTTGTTAAAGATTGAATTTTTGCGTACCGGAATTACAGTTTGTCGTATCGCAGTATTGTTGCTCCCGTCGGTCGAGATCCAATGACTCTTAGCAGAATATATAATCGATGGGCTCAAGACCGTAATACTGAACGCTCTACGCTGAATCTGAACGGCTCTCTAACAGAAAAGAAGAAAGGCATAATACCCGAATGGCCTTAATGGATCTTGCAGTCACGTGCCCTGAGTCAAGAAATGAGAGCGTTTGCAAGACAGCAAGGGTCTGCACGAACAGTTATATATATATATATATATATATATATATAGACAGCGTTTGAAGCAACATGGACTCTCAACTCGGTGACCATAGGTGTGGCTACCCATGACGCTGCATCACAGACAAGACCGTCTTCAATGGTGGGATCAATGCTGAACCTGGGCACACGAATGACGAGATATAAATTTTTCAGCTGAATCCAGACTCTGTTTACAGCATCAAGATTGTCACATCCGTGTTTCTGCCATCGTAGTGAACATCCATTCGAAGCGTGCATTCGCCATCCTCAATTTGATGCATCACCTGGCATGATATTGGGTGGTATGGATAGTCATCTAGGTCATATTTTGTTCGTAATGACGGCACTTTGAACAGTTTACGTTACATTTGTGGTATGTTACGACACGTGGCTCTACAATTTATTGGATATCTGCGTTTCAGCATGAAAAGGCACGACTGAATGTTTCCGGTATTGTACGGACCGTACTTCATACGGAAAATATTCGGCTGTTGCCCTGGCCTGTACTTTCACCAGATCTCTCACCAAAACAAAACGTCTGGTTTATGGTTACCGACCAACTGGTTCGTTACCATAAGCTAAGAAATACGATTGATGAGCTGTAGCATCGTGTTGAAGCTGTATGAACATCTATATATGGAAATGCCATCAAATATCTATTTGACTCAATGCTCAGGCGTATTAGTGCTGTTATTATACTGCCAGAGGTGGTTTTTCTGGGTACTGATTTCTCAGGATCTATGCACCCAAATTTCTTGATAAATTAATCACTTGTTATTTCCAATATAATATGTTTGTCCAATAAATATTATTTTTTCTATGTGTATTTCTTCTTGGTGTAGCAATTTTAATGGCCAACATTGTATAAAATATTACATAAAAACTAAATAATGACGTACTCAATTATAGAAAAAGTTAAATATTGCATATCTGCATTGCTTACTAATTAATTTGAAACATTATATAAGCTTTAGACATATGCAAAACAAGAGAATGAAAATTATAATACATTTGATTAAAAAACAAATCTTAAAAGCTTCCATTTATATTAATTAAGCAAAAATAATAGCTATAATAATTATGTCTATAGGTCACATAATTTACAAAATAATTTTTCAATACTTCATAACAGATATAATTCCTTTTTTTCCATTTCGACGCGTATATCTTTTCTAATTGAAAGCTGGAAATATTAAAGATGAAAAGCAAGGAACACCATTAAAAGCACACGCAACGAACAATGTTTAGGTAAGCAACAGTACCAAAAAAAAGCGGGGGGGGGGAAGTTGCTAGAAAAGAGAAGAAAAAAATATATCAATGTAAAGTTAGAAAAACTGGAATTGATTACAGGTTGGATACGTGATAATAATTTCTAAGGTGGAGAGAAATGAGACGAAAAGAAAGTAGGACTTATGTGCAGAGAATATGGAGAAAAAAAAGTTGAACGTTATCTTTTTCCTCTTCAGATTTCTAATCCCCCACGTTTTTTACATCATAACTTTAATATTTTCTTTTTGACACGCCGAGGTTGAGAATTTTTTAACAGTATCATTTTGTGCAGAACGTGTTATTTTATATGCATTTATATTCTTTTGTCATATTATCTTAAATTATTCTATGCATTAATATTATTATTTTTTTTTTATTCATGAGAAACGTGCTCGGCATTATTTAATATTTTTCTTGCCCTTGTTTATTGTTTACATCATCTTGTGTTAAGAGATATTATCTCTTGTTTTTAAAGTATTTTGCATATCATAAATACTTAAAAAAAGTTAACGTGGATAATAATAATAAATAATAAGGAAACGATGCATACAAACGAATAAAATTTGGTTTTCTTAAAAGTATTTATGCTTCAAAAGAAAATAACTTTATATCAAATTCTTTATAAAAAATTTATAGTATTATGAGTATGGCTTATTGTTAAAGATTGTTTGCAAGTAAAAAAATAATAAATGTTGAATTATAACATCTTGAAATAATTCAATCAGTAATTTTCAATGTTTGTGTTTAATAAAAAAATATATATACATTATTGTTTCTAACCTACTTATTTTTATATAAGACAAGAAATAAAATCTTCCAAAGCATATTATATGTATTATATTCTATTTAACTTTTTAAAATATTATTTTAATTATTAATTATACATTTCATTTAATTAATTTTGTACTCTTGTAATCTTTTACGCACCTGTTCATAACGAAGTATTTTAATATGTGCATCAACTTCGACATATATAGTAGCAACTTGAAAAGGAAATATTAGTGAAAGTATAAATAGAACATTTGTTCTTGAATTTAAGGTAAAAATAAGTTTTTATATAATGAGTTTGTTAGCAAAGTCGAAAACCATAAATGCACTTCACCTTTATATTCAGATTGAAAAGCCTAGTAAACGTCTTTCTGCTTGGTATCGTGTCTAATTTAAAATAATGAACGGGGTTTTATATATAAACAAAGTGTTTTTTTTTCCCTTAAAAATATTGTGCAATGCAAATATTTGTAACTCATTATACAAAACACTTCATACTCACAAGGAAACATATACATACTTGCTACAATTTAGATATTTGAAAAACAAACATTGTGAATATCTGGCGGGGTAGCATTTAGATTAAAGTTGGAGAGGAGAAAGGGACCTGAATTTCTTAATACTTGATTTGAGATTGTCTACAGACATGTAGATAATCCCATAGTCTACATATGAAACTTCCGACTATTCGATCCCGAAAATGAGTCTTTTCTTGGCCGGTTAGTAACCACGTTTATCCCAACTTTTCGCATTTCATTTAGTAATCAGAGTCAACTCCTACGATGTTTCAGCCTTTTAGTGAGTATATTGTCATTGAGATAAATTTAAATAAGAAACATAAAATAAATTATTTATTTATCAAGCATTGACCTCTGTAATTGACATATACCTCCTAGTGTACTGATTTACCCCGGAGCATTGAGTATTATTTTGTAAATGGAATGCTAGCTTTTTTTTTGGACACGTGCGCCCTAATCAGTTTAAACGTGTTCGGATACCTTAACATTCACTATTAGTGAATGTTAACGAGTTAGTACTTTGAATAATTTAAGTAAAGATTATGCTCAGCAACGATTCTAGTTTTTTCGATGCGTTACTCTCTGGCATTTGCAGCAGAGTCTCCATCTGCAAGTCACAAACAAAGAGCAGGATTAAAAGCGCTTAACGACTGGTCCAAATAAACATTCATTTCTTCCTAGTCTTCTAAGACATGCAGGGTGTTCCAGCGGACCGGTAGGTTGGTGGATCAAATAGACACCCCCCGCCCAGGTCAACAGCCTGTTGCCCAAGGAACGACCCAGTAATGAAACACTAGATGGTAGCACAGTCTACCGCAATACTGGTTGATAATGCATTAATTTCACAGATAGTCTAACACATACGTTCTCAAAAAATCGATACTTGTAATTCAAAACGGCAATGACTCACGCTTCAAATACACCCGCCTTCTCAACAAGATATTGCCCGCAACTTCACCGGAAAAACCTTCCATCGACACTCAAAATCTACTAGAGATGTACAACAATTGCAGAAATTGGCTGGAAAAACAATCTTCACTCAGTATTGCTCTGAATATCAAACAGAAAAAAAAAACAAATTCCTTCTCTAGGAAGGGTATGCATCGGTGCCTCCTTCTGTAGGTTGCAAACGAAAGATAAGTGTAAACGCTTTTAATGACTGGCGCGCATAAGGATTCCTTTCTTCCAAGTCATCCAAGGCATGCTTGGCGTAGTGAATTGGTAAATTGGTGGATTAAATAAACACTCTGTGCTAAAACCAATAGAGTGTCACTGAAAATTCGTGCACCATTGGAAATGTGGTGCTATCGCTATTTCTATCTGCACGTGTACTGGTAGGCATGTTAAGAAACTGATTGAAATTAAGATTTTTTTTTTTTATCTAGATCGAATAATATCCATCTTTTATGTTAAATTCGTACATTTTCATTCTCAGTTCAAAATCTTGACTTTTTTCGCAATAGCAGTTTTTCATTTGTAATGCATTAATTTCCCTTTAATAATTACTAATGATTGAATATCTCTTCTCATTCATTTCAAATCAAAATATGTATAAAAAACACATTTATTTTTCATGTATTTTTTATCTTCTTTTAACACAAATAGATACATCTCCTACCATAAATTTTTGGTATTTAATTAAATTTAAATGCATATTGAAGAAAATAAATGCCAAATTTTAAAATTATTATGACTTATTTTGAGTTACACAATCACATTTTTATCTGAGGTAAATATAGACGCATAAAATAATGGACTTAAAATGCTACCCTAAATGTAAAGCTATTAAGTTACATATCATTTATGCACATAGATAAAATGCAGAATACAATTTATCCTTATTTTTTAAAACTCTTTTATTCTAATAAATATATGCATGCATGTACCAGGATATCAAAAAAGTTTGCCCTTTTATAAAGCTAATAATAAAACTGAAAAATCTACCTTAAAATGTAGTAAGGAAAGCATAAAATAATTTCTTAGTACCTCATATTCATATGTTTGTTTTACGTTCTTTAAAAAAAAAATCAGATAACTAGAAAACAAATATTTATGTAGTAAACATGCACTAAACCAAAATAAACCCTTAAGAATACTGCTATTTGATTTTCAAAACATAGATTAATTTTATGATTCTCCAGAAAGATATTTTAATGTATCATATTATATTTATGTTTAAAAAAATTAATTAATGCATAAATGAGTGGTATTTTTCATAAAATAGCAAATTTGAAACATACTTTTAATGTTGTTAGAAATTTAATGTATGTTGCTAATTTTGATCAAATCAAATGATAGAAGTTGAAAGACTTTAAAGGGGCATACACACAATGTATATTTGTAATTAAGTGACTTAAGTCGAACTTTGAAGAGAGAGAGGGCTTTAAAAATTACAAAAAGTATTATAATTACGAGAATTGAACAAAATATTTATAAAAACAGGAGATATGATAAACAGTTTTACGCTTTAAAAACTTATAAAAAAAGCCCATATTGTTTGAAAATCATTTCTTCAAAATCACAACTATTTGGGAGGGGGGGGGGATGCTTAAAAGCAAAATTTTGATTTTCTTTAATTTTTCAAATATTTACAATACTTTATAACTCACGATAAAAATCATCCTACTATGGAAATAGCTCTCGATTATGCCTCCACCGGAGATGAAGCTAAAAATACAAAAAAAAAAAAAAATCTCAATTATTCCCTAGGCGAATGAAGTTCTGAAAGTCAAACATCATTTAAAATCCCTGGCAAGAAAATCTTTTAACATTTTGTCCCTTTAACAACTTTCTGGTATCAACAAACTTTGAGCAAAGAAATCTCATCCTTCACGAGTTTATGCCCGTGAAACGAATGATGCTAAGAATGATATCGTTCTATTCCGAATGTAGAGAGGGTTCTTGCTCGTAAATCACTTCCAGGATTTCAAAAGTGGAACTGTAATCACTGTGATTGATGATGAATCCGCTGCCTCTGCAAAAGCGAGGAAGGTATTTTTCTTCGACTGGAAACTCCCCATCATGGCGCAATCTGGAAGTAAAATATGATAGAGATCTCGTTTGTATAAAAACAGGTTGCATTTAACAGAACTGGATCTGATGGGGGGGATAGATCAGCTCCAGGATAGAAAATGAGTCTTTCACCTTGAATGATAGCAATTGGAAAAGAGGCATACGGCTTTGGGTTGTTGAAGTTAATAATGTATTTGGTAAGGTCATTGGAAAGTACAATTTATGCATATGTTTATTTATTATTAGATGCTAAAAACTTTTCTACATAAAAGTGGAATATTTTAGCATTATTAGTTAAAAATATAATGTTAAGAATATTGTGTTTAAGAAGATTTTCAGAATGCTTAGATTTGTTGAAAAAGGACGATAAATATCACTTGAGATACTTTTACTAGTAGAGTCCCGAAAACTCAGCACTCGATATACCGGTAGTCCGTATAACTCGGCCACACCCTAGCAAGTAAAAAAAAATCTTTAAAAAAATCATTTCTTAAAAATAAAAAGAAAAGCTTTAAGAAAGTATCTAGTTAGTCGCCTGTTTAATTTTCATTACAGACAAATTTATATCTGCATAAAGTAAATTTCTGAGGTGTGTCTAGTCAGACATATTACTGTATGCTGTGCATTCATTAATTTGTTTTTCCATCTGTTAAATGTTCAATGTCTTCACAAAATACGTTCTTTTTCTTCATTTAAGGGTATTAGGACAGTTTTTTTTCTGTTGTATTTTCAAGTAAACAGTGCATACAAGCGCAGAACAATACTTTCTGAGAAAACACACACACTCGCACTTATTTTTAATCCCATTCTCAATAACCCGGTATTTTCACAAACTCGGCCACTCTTCGGTTCACATTTAACCGAGTCTTAGGGACTCTGTGTATTTGTAATCGTAAACACAGGTGTCGTAGTCAATTCTCCTAAAAAAATATTGTTTCTTATCGCATCTTTTCAATTACAGAAGAGTGAATTATTTTTGATTTTGAATCATAGAGAACAAATATAATTCCTAAATAAAGAACTTAGAACGTGACTGTCTTCCTTTCACGACGGTTGTGTCATATATGCACCAGTCTCAAACTTTTTATCGGACAGTAGGCTGTTCATTGTTCCGGGAGGGGGTGGACGAACAGATTTGTAGATCAGTACGAACTCAGTACAACTCGATCACCTGGCTGCCGGTGACAATTGGGGTGATGCATATGTTACACACTCATCCCTAAAATGTTTCCCATTGAAAAAATCGTGAAGAAAATGTTAAGGCATTTTTATGATCTGTAAACTGTAATGGATTTCAGTCGTTAAAGGAGTATCAGTTATCTGTACACATAGTATGCTAAAAGTCTATTGAATGTAATAAAATTATAATACACACATTGTATTATAATAAAATTTAAAATGTTTAGTTTAGCGTTGCATATACATTAAAATAAATTGAGATTCATTATGCTTTTCATTGTCACTGTTAATTGCATTTAACTCCTGCTGCTGGTTTTCCATTGTATCTTCTAAACCATTCCAGATGTAAAATAAGTAGCAATTTTTAACTTCGGTAAGCTCTCGAAAGGCAATATTGAAGTATTCATAATTTACAACAAAGAAATTCAAGTGGCAAATGTAAAATATTCAAATATTTTTTTAATAATTCTTTTGTACCAGAAACATGCTTACATAACTGTATGTAGTTAAGAAAGCAATTTGGGGATTATGCTGTTCAATTAACCTTATTGTACGTGTCATTTCTTTCTCCTTTGTTTAATTTTTTGGTTTTGTTGTATTATACATTTTGTTTAAAGGAAATTTAAGCTGGTTTCCTTTAATGAAAAATTTAATGTCTGAAACTTTTAATGAACGCCATATTGATCCCTTTTTAATCTTTTACTTGTGCCCTCTCCTACATCGGTGATTTTTAAAAAAACAGAACAATGCATATGATTTATGCTATTTAAATTATAAATAAGACACATTGTCTTTTAAAGATATTTTTTGTGAAAGGGTAATGAAACATGTATTCTATTACATAACCAATAGCTGGCTATTTAAAGTTCCATACCATACATTAATAACATTAATAATTCTTTTGAAAAAGAAAAGCAAAACGCGAGACATATAGTGAACAGAGTTTTATGTAGCTATTGGAGTTAAAGTTACCCTACCATAAATATTTTGTTTTAAAAGCACTAGAGTTTATTTTGTAATATATATATATACATACATATGTGTATATATATATATATACCAATCTGTGCTATATATATTTCTTTATGTTTTTTTATTTTATTTATTATACCTTCCCAAATATAAAACATAGTTTTGTACACAAATTGAGTTCTTTGTTAATAAAGTCCAAGTTATGCATATGATTCATTTTTTCACCTGTTTTGTATTAATTGCATTCATTAATATAAACTTGCAACTATTTGAATTATTATGTTTGTTGTCTGAGTTTTCTGTTTTTATCTATCATATGGCTATATTTGTAACTATCAGAATTTGTCAACTGATCAACTAATCACTTTTCAAGTATCTTTATGTTGCTATTGAAGCATATTTTTCCTACTAAAAATTAAATTAAAAAAAACATATTTTCCACATTGACAAATTGATTATTCATCATTTTATTCAACTGTAATATTTTAATATCCAATATTCCTTTAATAGCTATCTTCGAGGATTAATTTTTCGTTGTAAAATTGCTTTGAAAAGCTAAATATATTGTTGTAAAAAAGGTGTTTCGGTGGATTTTTTTTTTCGTTATTTCTTCGAGTGAGTTCTATTTTTCTTAAATTAGTATAAATATATTTTATTAAATTTTTCAATTGATTTTTTTTATTTCTCTGTGCAAGCCCCTATTTTTCCAAATTCAGAATGAATGTATTGAATGTTTCAGTTTGATTGTTGCTGGTTTTTTTAAAAAATATCAGCCATATTTTTCTGTATTCATAATGACGGTATTATGGAATGTTTCAGGTTAATGAGTTAATTTTTGTTTTTTGTTCGTGTGAGCTTTACTTTCAAGAATTAAGTATGAGGATACACTTAAATCTTTCATGATTACAGACACAGATTTGATTTTTACTTTCACTGGTCTAAGAATTTATCTACTAGTATTATTTTTTTAAGATTTGTGTTCGTAAAACAGTATTCTTTCAAGTTATATGTAAGCACGTCGCTTTTATAGGCAAAAGTAAGACAAAATTATTAATGTTTAGTAGAAAACTAGTGCGTACGCTAATTCGTGACTTCTGATTCGTATATTGAATTACTTATTTAAATTAAAATATCAGTTTTAATTTATAATAATTTGTTTGGTTATAAATTTATTATTTTTTCCTTCATATCTTATTTCACTCTCCAAACGACTTCAAAACAGCAGATGTTTTTGAAACTATTTCTTTAAAGCCGATAGAAAAAAATAAGTAGGGTTCAATTACAGAACAAAATGATATAAAATGCATAATGATAACTAACTTAAAATACACAATAGTATAGCCAAATTCTTCTCTCCCTAAATTTATGATAACAAATGTAAATGACAATTTAAATTTCAAATTATCCCGCTCTCTTAAGACATTGTGAAAGAATTAATTTTAGAAACGATTGTCAAGAACATTCTTCGAAAAGTTTCCCGATTATAGAAGGGGAAATTTCTTTAACAATTCCTTTCCGAACCAAACCTTTTTAATGTCCCTGTTCAAAAACATGATTGAGTTGCTGTAGTCGAAATGCTACTCCTCCTTTTCGAAGTTCTTTAAAGTCGTGTTCTTTTCTGTTTGTTTCCAATATAATCATACGATACTGCTGTATTTTGAGCATCGCTCTCTTGGAACCCCTCCAAACGGAATAATTATGATTTCTCGTATCGAAGAATTCGTTTAAAATACTCTTTCTCCGTAAAGGTAAAGGCATCTATTAATTATATCACGGAGAATGTTGTTTTGTGACACGTAATATTTCATAATACACCTGGGAGAGAGCTGTGTCCTAGAAATATATATTATAAAAAATATTGAGAAAGAAAGTTAGCCTTTTTTGCCTGCAGTATACGAAGAGTAATTGATCCTTTCTTCTAAGTAAATATATGTGCATAATTTCTGGTTATGAAGGTAACGTTCGTGTTAATGTGTTGCAATTAATTAAATCCTTTAGTTGTGTGATTTATTGCTAATCAGATATTAAATATAAAATTATTTATTAGAATATGTAACAATAAAATAAAGCATAGAACAACTAATCAAATTTTGTTTCACAAGCATTAAGAAACAAATATTACTTAAGAAAAAATAGCTCATAATAATGGCATTAAAAATGCGATTAAGTACGACTATATGTACATTAAATTGTGTGTGACTACATTCGAAGCCACGATTTTGAAACGAAGCGTTTAAACAAATATTTTTCATTTTTGTTATTTAGTGTCACTTGAATTAGATTGTATATTTAAAATAATTTTAAGAATATTTTTTAAGAAAAAATACTTTTAAAGGCAATTTTTTTGGCAAAAAAGGTAGAAAAATGACACTTTTAAAATATTTTTTTTTGATGAAAAAAATTTTATCGTAATATTTTGCCTATATTTAGTGACGAATTCTGTACAGAACCTGATCTAGGATTTTTGATGTACATAATTTGGAAATGAGGATTTATTCATATTCAAATGTATCAGTGCAAAGAAGTTTAAGCAAAAACACCGTTATTACTTCAATTGTGATACCAACCAACTTTGAAAATAATGAGAATGTTTCAAAAAATCCTATTTAAGTATCTGTAGAGAAATTTTAGATCTATACAGACAAATTATGATGATTATATTATCTCCCATGGAAGGAAAATGTTTTTAAAATTTGCCATTCTTGTCTTTTATTGATTTGCTAAAAATTGTATTTAATTATTTATTTTTATATTTTAAAACCATTACTCTCTTTCTCTATGCGCTGATTCAGGGGACACTAAATATCAAAAATAGTATTCATTGACACGCTTCATAAAATTAAGGTCCCGAATGTGTAATCAATGATCTTAAGTAATAGTATAACTTATATTTTGTATAAAACCGTTGTATAGTTTTGTCAACATTTCTGCTCATTGCAATTTATATAATCTTATAGTTTCATGTTTTTCGAAAATATTTGTAATCCATATATTAAAACTAGCTAATTTTTGTACCATGAAATAACTGGATTTTCTTGCATGTTAAAGCAAATTAAAGCAGTATTACAAAAAAAATGATTAAATATAATTATAGATTTTTTTTGAACCTCCAAGAGGTACAAATTAATTAAATACGAGGAATTTTGCAACACACAGGTACCAGTTAATACGTCGTACACAATTTTTTATTAATACATTTTCCGTATACTATTTTGTAGAATATTTATTAGAACTTCGTATCAGCTATTCAGGCGAATAGTGCTTGAAACAGAATTTTTAATTAAGAAGGTATGCAGAAATGTAGAAAATTTAATAATAAAAGATTTATTTTGTAAAAGCTGGCTGCTTTTTTTCACTTCAAAAAGATTAACATTTCAATAAGGTGATATCATTGAAGATTATAAGTTAATTAACTGGCATGTATTTGCATTGAAGATTTTTGAGAAGGTAATTAAAGCGTATTTACTTTCAAAGAAATTTTCATATTGAAATTATAAATAACCTGACGTGAAAATAAAGACATTTATTTCGAAACTTCACCTTGTAATTAAGGTACGATATATTTAAAATGGTCTTCATGGAAATTATGTTTTAGAATTTACCTTATTTCTCTTAAAAAATATAAAAAACTACGTATAAATGTTATATGTTCTATTTTTTCTAATCTTTCTAAGCAATAATTTGAAGGCTCATTTGTACATAATAGGACATTATAATTAAAACACAATGTCTTATGATGTTCTAAGCTCTGTATGAGAACATGAAATTATATTTTTGTATATATATATCCATATAATATTCAAATTATTAGCTAACTTATTAATCCTAAGTGATGTTCCACTTCTATCTAACGGAAAACGAGGCTTTTAAAATTCTATCGATATGGCAATCTGTAAATGTTTTAATCTTATTATACCTCTTATTAGGGAAGTGTAAATGTTTGATTTTTTACTACTGTTGAATCAATATTTAATATTTAAATAAGTGCGCAAAAGTCAATATGTACCAGACTGAAATTTTCTCTCACAACTTCAAAAAGTGTTATGCTGGAGAAAATAATTCTTTGTTTTAGTGCTAGGATTTTACACTTTAATTCAAACACAATTTCAAATAACTTTTTCTTTTATTTTTGTAAATAAACTAAATTAAAATTACTTGTTAAATTTTTAATACAACTACATCACGTTTGTGAGTTTCATTCGGTTGAAAAAAATAGAAACTTTTAGCAGACATTTAGTTTAATTTCGAGTAAATATTTTAAGTATCAATGTATTAGAAATAATTACAGTCCACTCTTGATAATTCAAACCTTCGATAATACGAACCTCTCAGTAATTTGAAGTATATGCTCAGGCCCTAGAAAAACTTTTGATATTTCGAACAAAAAAAAACAATACATTTTTGGTACATTCAATACTTCGAAGGAAAATCTGTGGCTGGCCAGACTACAACAGGCGATAAATCGAAGTTATCTTATAAAACTCTCGACAATTTGAACACTCACTATCATGCACAGTCCTCTAGCAAACAGGTTGGAGCTCACAAGTTTTGTGTTACATTGTCTCTGCGTGTCTCCCCTGTAATGTAACCCCTTTGACGACCATCTGTCTGTTACCCTCTCTTTGTGTTTTCTGGTTCCTCAGGCGAAGAGTGCTTTCATTTCTTTCCTTCTTCAAGTGAACAATAGACCAACCGCACCTGTTGTCAACCGTAGATATATTTTGCTTAATATGTGGCCTTACTACGCATGTGTTCAGAAAGGACGGTTAGCTATTTTCTATAATGTATTCTTTTAATACAGGGTTTTTAACTTGTGTATAATATGTAATTTTTAAAAATACTTTAAAATAACTTTATACATATGTAGAGTTCTTTTATTATATAGTTTCAAATTTAAATGTGTTAGAAAAAAACTATCTTCGTGTATTTTGGGAGTTTTTTTCCTCCCCTCTTGATAATTCGAAGTTTTTCATTGTTTCATCCAACTTCGAATTATCGAGAGTCGATTCATTGTCATTTTTATTGCATATTTTTTCGAATATATTTAGCAATTTTACAATGAATTTACTTGTAAATTACTCGTTTCATAGGTTATTATAGTATTTCTTTCACTGTTTCCGCAATCAATGCATAAATATTTCTTTTTTCCGTTAACGGTTATTTTTAAAATTATACATATGATTGACCTATCAAAAGCAAAAAAAAAAAAAAAATAGTTATTCGAAGAAAGGGATTTTATTAAGACTTTTAAGGAGAATCATGAAGGAATTTTCAGGGAAATCTTTCATCAATATGAGCCTGAAACAAAATTTTGAATCATTTAAAATACATTTTATTTAATATCGAAACCATTTCTGCATAACTTTAATGAATGAACACATTCTTTATTTACAATTTTATAAACAGTTTATAATAAAAGCAAGTTCAGATTTTCTGCATCTAATATAATATGAATAATCTCCTGCAATGCTTGATAATTCATAAATATATGTATTTCACAATATTATTCCGATCTTTCTTTGAATTAGCTGACTTTTTCACAAATATTTATATTAATTACAAAGTAATATTAGTTAATTCATAGATTTATATAATATCACTTCATTAATCAATTTTGATTATTTAGAATACTCTGCGACCCTTTTCTACTCGTTATACTTTGAACAGATTTATTTGACTAATTTCTATAATATATCTCAGATAGCTCTCATAAGTTTTTTCAGGCCACTGATTTAAACCATTCCACCAAACGCTATTTTTTAAAAAAATTTATAACGTTCCACAACTACATTTTTTCCCCAATGTTGAACAAAATGACATTTTACACGACATGATCTAATTAAATCATATGGTTAGCTATGCCCAGAATCAAATCAAAGTAAATTTAAAAACAAACGCATTTTTTGGATGACCTGCATTTTGAATAATATTTCAAAGGAGGGGCATTTGGCTGCTGATATACTCACAGAATATTTTACTAGTAATATTTTACCACTTCACTATGCAACATGACTTCCAGTAAGTGGTCTCAATACAAACTAAAGATATGAAATCAAGATGTGGTCGATGCCCGCCATCAAAATAGCTTGCATTGATATAATCTATGAAAAGCTTTCTAATAGTAGACAAGACACATATCAAGTGTAGCATTGAATAATAATTGGATTGATGCTTACCAAGATATATTATGGTTGACGACTTCTGTTTAAATTATGTTCTTAAAGGATTACTGAAACAAATAACTGTTATTGGAGCCCATAAAAAATTATTTATTCGTCCAGAGTTTCAAAAATCACATACTAATTGGCTTAATGGCTCTCATTTCCCATATTCCAAAAAAAAAAACTCTTTAGTAACTGACCTTCCGTCTTTCAACTATGCACAATGAGATCAAAACTTTACATCATAAGACTAGAAACCCTAGATGTATTTTATTTTATAATGAAACTAAAGCTGTACGATGCTAATATTAAAGATATATTAAATACTGAGCGGTGTAGCGGGAAGTAGAACGAACCAATGTGTATATTTTATTGTGTAATTGAACCTAGCTTCAATATATGCGTTTGTAGTTTTCATGCTTGTAAATTTATCTTACAATTAAGATAAAAATGCTAATTGTGAGAGGTATTTTAAAAGCATTACTGTAAAATCCGGCGTATAACGCACACCCATAACTTCAAGCTGCATTTTTTAGTTTTGGGTGCATGTTTGCGCCATATAACGCGAACCCTCTTTTGTACGCAGAAACCTGAAAAGTACGTATGCAGTGCTCTTATTGTTTTAAGGTAATTCACTCGAGGTATTATACCCCAGGATTTTAGAAATGTGATATTCTTCTAGAAAAACATCCCTTTAAGTTCATACATATAACGTATGTAATTTCTTTCCATAAGCAGTATTTCGATATATGTGTAAGTCTGATTTTCTTATGTCCATCTCTTTTTATTTTATTTTTAAAGCTATTATTTTTATACCCACACGTAAATTTCGATGTTATTTTTTATATTAAAAGTGTGAGTTATATATATAAGAAGGATTTTATTTTATACTCGCCGTATAACGCTCACCCCTTGTTTTGCGAGGAAACCTGAAAAGTACATGTTAAATGCCCTTATGTTTTTATAAAAGTAATTTATTCAAGGTATATTATACGTTGAAAACCTTGGAAAAAAATAGTATACTTATAGAACTACAACCCTTGAAATTCATGAGGAATCTCATTTATTTAAACGGAACAGTATTTCGATCTATGTAGAAATTCTGCGCTCATCTTTTTATTTTTATTTTTAAAGCTCTCGTTTTTTGACGGGCGTATAACGTGCACCCGTTAATTTCGATCCAATTTTATGTGCTAAAAGGGCTCATTATACGCCGGTCTTTACGGTATATCTATTGCCGATAATTGATAGATAAAAAATGAAATAAATGATATAAATTATTTTTCTGACTTAGAATAAACAAACTAAATTAGATTTATAATCAGTGGTGTACCCAAGGAGGGTTGGAGGTTCAACACTCCTCCCCAAATGACCACCATATTTTTTAATTTTTACCATAGATATTACTTCTCGGTACTTTGGTGCATGTGTTTTTAGAATGTTAAAAAAAAAACCTCAATACTTTTTGCCATTTCTTTATGAGAGTTCAGGGTACACTAATGAGTTTATCAAATCCACATACACACACATATAGGTCAAACGCAAATCTTCCAATAATAAAAAAAGATGAAGCAACATGTGTAAATTAGTGTTTACTAGTATTAGTAATTGATATTTAAAATTAAATTAAATTTTCCAATTCTCCAGAAAGAATTGTCGAAAAAATTTCCACAACAAGTGATCTCCAATTTTAAACTCAAATTGCTCTGATTCAAATCTGTTATCTGGAGTGAATATATCAGTTCATTTCTAAACGTGCACCAATCATGTTTGAATACCGTTTTTAAAAGTTATTTTTGCGCAATATTGATGACTTATGCTGTCAAAGCCATATTGCGTGCTTAACTTGGTTCTAAACGATGATTAAACTGCTCAGGAAAACATTTATTTAAACGATTTTCTAAGTCACGAGAGAGATTGGTTGAATAACATGAGCAATGGCGATGTATTTAAAGAACTACTTTTACGTAAAATATTTTTTTAGATATTGAAAAAAAAAACTGAGTTAATTATCATACGTAAACAATGCTTGTTCTATATAAAACAGAGGAAATTCTATGATTTTTATACACATTTTTTCTTCTGCTTTTTTCCTTTATACTAAACTGTCTTGAAATGCCGTGCGTTAACTTATCAAATCTGCATTTATGTTTTTATGAAGGGGAAAAAACCCGTCTAAGTCGAATATATGTTTTCAGAAGATTATTTTTTTTCGTACTAAGATCGAACTTTTCTTGAGCATAAACTAAATCAATAAAATTTGAAACCTATGTTGTTGTTTTTTCAAATAATGTTTTTATTTTTATCAGGTATGAAATTTATTTATTCTGCATGATTTTTTTTTCATAACAATTATTTAAGTACAACAATATTTATGTTTAGATTACAATTTTCTAATAATGAATCTAACGCATTTTTACATTTGAATACATTTGCTACGATTGTAATTTTTATTAAAATTAAACTAAAATATATAATCTAATTCAAGATTGTCGAATTGGAAGTACAAATTATCTTAAATAAATACATTAACATTGTCATTTATGCACACTGGTTCTGTAAAATGTATCCCAAAATGTACTGAAAAAGTATACAAAGTGTAAAAATTTTTCAATATTTAAAAAATTTACATAATGAGTGAATTACTATGTTACTTTTTTAACCCTTAAAAAAAGGTGTAAATATACATGTATTTTGATTTGGGAACTAAGATTTAAAAAAAATCTAATAATTAAACTAATTTGAAAATAAAAATTATGATTACATCTAGCAATTATGTATGGCTTTTTCACAAAATTAATTTCCATGGAACTCCTTCTCTCTTTTTAATAAATGTCAATTTAAATTTTCTGTTAATATCTTTAGTATACTGAATTTATTATTTTAAGTAAGAATATATACATTTCATTGAGCATTTTGTTTTATGTCTTAAATATAGTGCATACTGAACTACTATTAATTTCACTTATACAACAGGAAAATATAAGAGAGATTAAAATGGTAATTTTTCTCTGATGCTTGGCTATTGTCCATATTTATTAAGAACATTACTTTGAAACTTACATGTAGTTATTAAATTTTCAGTTAGTCATCATATAAGATTGATTTTATTTAAACTTTAAATTTAATGTTACATTAAATCAAAATCCTATGGAACTTTTAAATAGTAGGAAAAATAGCTCCCTTTTAAATTAGTCAAATGAAAGTATTGTAACAATTTATATTAATCACACTGATTTCATGATTTTCATTTTAATAAATTAATTTGCTCAGCAGTTGGATGCCCTCCTATTATACCAATAAGAAATAAAAAACTAAAGATCATTACGGAAATTATCTTTGTGTTGTTACAATACTTAAGCCAAGCACTCTTTAATAGATCCATTTATAAGATGGGAACAACATATTTAAGTTCATTACTTTCCGAGCGTTCCTAAAGTATGGAAGCAATTGCAGTAGTTAGTCGCAATATTTAACACAATGACAATTCTGTGCCTGGGGATAAGATCCTTCAAGAAAAACAGGAAAGTGCTCTTTGCAATTCTATTAAGGCAAATACCTTTGGTGAGGAAGGCAAATCCGTCTCTCGATGCCAGACACAATGAGCCAATGCTATTAGTCGGAGGACTGCGGGTGTGGAGAGAGGCTGAGGAGATAAAACCAATTGCCCCCACTTCTATGTAATGTTGTGGAGCAAAAGGTGAGAACAATCCAATCAGCAGTGAGAGATTAGCTCGTGTTCCTGGCGTTAGTGGTAAGCGAACAAGCTGGTGGAATGCAACAACAAATGTTTATACGGAGTTTTGGGAAGGTGGATAAGGGCAATTTTTATGCATGTTTTGTTCTACCGATAATGTCTTAGTGCAGAACTTAGAAATTTCCAAATGTGTACACGCTTTCTTAGTGTTTTGTTCGCCTCTAACTGCAAACAGCTTTGTACAATGTAATAACAAATGATTACATGGAGGCTTGGGAAAGTCGATAAGAATTATTTACATGTATGATGTTTTACTGATTACGTTCTGTTCAGGATTTTAGTGTTAAGCAAGCATAAATAAGTTTATTTGGTTTTTGTTTATTTTTTAAATGAAGTGAGAAGATTCTTGAGCCTGAGAGTTTTGATTTTTAAATGGATGTATACTCAGAAAAACTTGTTTATATTCAAGGAAAAATTAACGTTTGGTAAAATAAAATATGTGCCACTCGAATAATTCTCAAACGTTTCGAAGTTGATACACTTTCTTTTATGATTAAATGCACTAGCGGTGAAATTATGATGTTCTTCGCATATAATGACCTGTTTATTATTAAATGTTACATATAAATTTTTTTTAAATAATTCTTATTACTACAAACTTTAACGTAAATAGAATTCAGCGTATTATGTTTGAGTACGCAATTTAGTTAGCTTGGAAAGCAAGTCTTATTAGTCGAAAATAAAATTCACGAGAACATAAATAATACTAGAAATGATATTTTAGTCAATCTTGAACTAAAATTTAAGCATACTTATCACTTTCTTATTAGATCACCTTAATATTTCCTAAAATTGAACTCAGTTTTAAATGCAGATGGAGGGTAGAAAGCAGGAGTGTAGATGGAGGTTAGGGATGAAGCGAACATCATCATATCTGAAAGGGGGAGAGAGTGTAATGGTATAGAACGTGATGTTATTAAGATGCTGACAAATTGCCTAAAAAACGACTTAAGAAATCCTACGTGGATAAATTTTAATTGTGACGAGATCCAAATACAAAATGGGCATTCATGATAGTTTATATGTTTTTACTTTTCTCTTGAATTGTGTTCAATACGTGGATAATGGAATCAGAAGTTCTAAATGGACTCTTCTCACTCTTTTTTAATTTCCCCAGCGACACATTAATATATATAAGTACAATCTTATACTCTACTTTGTAAATTATTTATATATATATATATATATAATAAACTTAAAGTATTATTTTTTAAATTCGTAGCTGTATTAATTTGGGCTTAAGGACTTAAAATTAATTATTGATTTTTAAAGATTAAGATGCATTTAGATAAGTAATTTCCTTCTAAAAGAATGAAGTTCTGTACAGTAGAAACTAGCTCCGTAACAGTCTGGATTATAGTATAGCCTACAGTAGATCTTTGTAAACATACTCTTCTAATATGTATGTGCATTATCGAAATTTTAGGAAGCTCAATTTTAACCAAATATCTTATGAGATGCCGTATATTCCCGTACATACCAAGACTTTCTTCAAAATTTACCCAAAATTCGTAACCTCCATATAAGCTGAATTAAAAGGTAATTCCTTGAAGTTTTAAATCAAGTATGCTGCCAAGTGGGTAAAACGTGTTAGATGTTTTCCAATAAAATTGCTGTAATGTAAGATGGCAATGTTGATAGCTATATTTCTGGCAATCCTACCTCTGAACCTACCATCCATCTTTCCTAGTTTTACTTTTTGTACCATTTTGTTTGCTTATAAAATTAGACAGAAGTTCGCACACATCCAGTGATCGTCCATTTTTGTTTCAATCCCCGATTTATGCAGGATTCAGATATCCCAATGATGGAATATAAATGTTGAGAACTATACAAAAACTCGGATTCTGACACTAACTTTGAATAATTTGAGGCAGTATTCTTTTTTCCTTTTTATAATAAATGTTTATTCAATATGCTCAAAATTTCTTTTAAAAAACTGAAATTCCTCGTGCATGGTTAATAAAAAATAGGTTAAAAACAATTTTGTAAAATATAATTTTTTTAGAATAGTGGTTCAGTATGCAAACCGACACTCGTACTTTAATTTTTAAAAAAATCAAAAAAATTATTAGTTTTTACACAGAAATATATACGGTAACTAAAACTCCGAAAAATCATTAATCAAAATTAGAAGATTCATTTTAATTATTAGTTTCAAAATATATGAAGATTTGTTCGACGAAACAAGGCATGTTTTAACACACATAAATACCATTAGAAATCAAAAGAAAAATAATATATATTTTCTATAATATATTTAAGAGAATACTTTGGCATCTTTATAAGGTAAGGAACTAATTAAAAATTACATAAAACTAATTAGAAGAAAATGATACTGCACAAAGAAATATTAATTTTTTTAATTGTCTAATTGTGTATGCATTTCACATAATTCAATAGAATTACATTTAGGTAATTAAAGCCATATTGTTTAAATTTATTATTGCGGATCAAAGATGTTTAACGCAATGGAAATAATAAGCACTGTAATTAAGCTTCAGACATGTTTTTGTGAGGTACATTTTTCTGACGAAACTAACTTTCATTCCATTCAATTTGAATACTTATGTAATTTGTCTTGAAAGAATAATGTCCAAATGTTACTGTTCTGTAATAGTTATTCCTTTAATAATTACGGGTAATAATATTACATTTTTGTATTGTTTCATAATTCTTTATATGTATTATGTTTAAATGCATTCATTGAACATATATATTAAATTATTGAATCTTTATTTAAATAAGGGAGATTAAACGCGCATATTCTGGATGTAACGTGTACTATAGGTGTACTATACGTCTAAATTTTAATCAACTATAAAATAATATCTCTTATTCATTAGTATACTTAAAACTAACAATATACACTTCATATTAAAAAAATTTTGAAATATCTTACATTCATATTAGTTCTACCCTTTTTCTTTTAAAAATCATATCCATTATTTTTTTAAATATCAAACTCATAAACAAACCATTTTAGTCTTTGTTCTAAATCTTGAACGGGGTTTGAGCAGGAATCTACAAATTCAAGACATAGCATGCAACACATAAATGAAATAATTAAAAATGAAATCATCAACGAGATGAGCAAAGCGATATAATCCGAAGAGTCATCATAGTTGCTTTTCCTATTTACCTCCACATTAAATGAAGACTGCTTAAGAAGTCCTGTCGAGGTATAGCTGTCCATGAATTATCCACACATTGCTAAAGTTGATCTATTTAACAGTAGTTTGGTATTGTATGCTAAGTTGCAGTCGTCAATCATTAACTTAATTTATTTTATAGCAGATATATCAATTAGGTAGGTCAATGTAACGATAGTTTACAGAACGATTAAAAATTTTTGAACGTTGTGTACCTCGTGTACTTCCTCATTGTTCTGCTGAAAACCGTTGAAAAGCTCTGACGGTAACTTTGGACAACAGTCTTAAAAAAATCAGATATATATTACACTGACTGGTCATCGCATCGGAAATTCTTTCAAGAAGGTAAGGATATGGAATATAATATCATCTCAAAACATAATTTTGGGTCCAGGACCACTTTGCCGATGTATAAAACAACAGGTAAAGAACCTACCTTCGCGGTGATTCCAGACATTCCTAGTCACAACTTCGAGGTAATTCACATATACGCTTATACATTCGAATGTATTTTGCATATTTTTTCGGAGACACTACATTCGGTTGAGTACTTTTTGTAAAAATACACATAATTTTCAAATTCTTCAAACATGTACATACACAAGTTACGTGGCAATGAAAATGTAACATCAATGCTTAACGGTTAAAAAGTGTAGAAACTGAATGAACACTGAAAGACAGTTTCAAAATAAACATAACTTAAAATGATGCTTATTTTGAAATAATATTGATTACACACAGTATGAGTATATTGGAGATAGAGTGGCGTCCCGATAAAATTCTTTACATATTGCATAGTATGTTAACGGATGTATGAGTTGTTGGGCATTCTGCTAGTAAAAAACAATGGTCATTCCAATAGAAGGGGAATGGTATCGATTGTGTGTGTGTGTGCAAATAATTCATGCATTATTAAGACGCTTTAGGATCATTAATACAAGCCAGATGTCTTGGGCTATCATGCAATGATACCTCGATGTAAGGTGCTGCTTTGTCACGATGAGGGCTATCTCAATAAAGCAGTCGGATAGGACCTATCACCATATTTATCTTATTTTCCTACACTTTAAGTAAGCAGTTGTTGTCTAAGTTTTCTACAATGTTACAGCCTTTATGATTGCAGATATGAGTCCACGTCAGTAATTGTTCTGGAGATGTGAGCTCATTAACGGTTCCCGCTGCAAAATGTGCAGAAATAGGTAGAGGGGGGCTGCAACGATATTTCGATGGGAGTCGATCCGTAGGTATTGATCTCCCTCTTGGCCCATCGGTATCTTTAGTTATGTCAAATATCACTGTTTCATATCATCAGCAGTGAAAATGAATGAGTACCATTCGTACCAAACAACCCTTTACAGCGCAAGTGACTTCTGAGACAAGGTGAAAAATCTACAATGAAATTTCTACGATACTCTGCATTAATCAAGTTCTTTCCCTTATTCATATTCAAAGTATACTTGAAGTTTGTGCTTTTCAGATTAGTTTCATTTACTTGTTCAGATGTACTTACTAAATTTTCTGACCATTGCTTCGAAGTGATTTAACCTTTTCAAGTTAAGCTTGTAGAAATATATTTATACAATTGTAATACTTCCATATAGGGATACCCATATTTAAGGTACAATTCTGTTGGTCAAGGTCCTTTTAAATAAGGATCTTAAGGTATTTGTCTCTTGAGTTACTCTCTGTTTAAACGACAGTGAAAAAAATTTCAAAAATTGTATAGAAGTGTAGAGAAATTTAAGAAAAAAAAAATAGAAGTAATCTTTGTTGGAAGTTTTATGAGGTATCAAATTTTTATTCAGAGAAAGATACAGCATTCTATTTTCAATTGCTTTCCCTATTTTAATAAAATATTTTGATGGCATAATGAATCTATCTTACCAAAAAAAAAATACACTAACCAAGTCGACGTCTTGATTTTTGCACAAATTAGAAAATACTAAATTGAAGCAATTGCTCATGGTTGTGGTAAGCCTGTGTCTCTCTTTCGGTTTCCGTTACAAACAAATACCCTGACTTTAGGAAAATTTTATTCTTTTATATGAGGCATTTAACACACATAGTAATTATTGAAGAGGATCTTAGATAATAATTTTAAATATAAATTCATTTCAGTATTTTAGTATGTACGAGAGTAAGGCAATTTAAAACAGGAACCAATGGGCGTGAAAATATATTGAGATGATTGAGTCACCTGTAAAAGCGCGGAGATTTATTTTATAATATGGAAAGAGTGAAAACATTTTTATGATTCTTTGTTTTTGCTAGCATTTAAAAGCAAAAAAGTGGGTAGTTTTGTATTTTTGCCTTATTTTACAAACGTTAACTAGCATGGTTTCAAAGAAAAAATTCTGACATTGAAACAAAATTTGATGCTTTTTTATGTAAAGGAAATTGGAAAGTTTAGTTTGAAGGACTTAGCCACGGAAGTCTTAAATAAGTAAAACCAAGTTGGGATCATGTGCCAAAGGATAGAGATAAAATAAAAATACAAAGACTTTCTAAATCAATAAATACATTCCAATATTGTAAAATAAAAAATATGCATATATTTTAAGTCTAAAACATACTTAGTCTCTAATTAAATTATATTTGTTTGGTAAATAATCTCTGAAGAAACGACATTTCAACTTACGGGATAAAATTCCTAAATTTGTGGAGGTCTCTTAATGGGAGGTATTATTGTTATAATATATATATTTATATATCTGTATGTGGAACAGAGAGAGTGTATTTATAACACACCAATGTACAAGATGTAAGAGCTGGATAGTTATTATGATTTAACGTCAAGAAAAAGTTTACCAAAACAATTTACTAAAGTTTACTAATCAAAATTGGGTTGTATTTACTCTCTCTAGGCGTGTTCACGTCCAGAATTTCCAGCCTTCATATATCTTAATACATTTTCAGTTTTCCTTAAAAATTATCAAAGCCCTTACTGTTCTTTAAATATATATACTGATACCAAATAAAACTCATTATATCAATTCTCTGAGTAAAGCAATAGTCTCAATTTTTTATTCTAAACTTAAACTCTCTGAAATTAATAGTACAACATATTTAATTTATCTTCTGAACTAATTATAAAGTTTTGTATAGTACACCAGTTTCCACACACATTGCCAGAAACTTAGTACCAAAATTGCCTTACAAATTAAAATAAGGCAGTTAAAGTATATTTTATCGTGACATATTATCGTTCATAGGCGATATTATATCGATATACTAACGACCTAATTACATTTACAAAATTTTGAGCAGTGTTTTAAAAATTGCTTCAAAGCAATGTATCACTTTAAAAATATATATATCGAGAAATGTACGACGTAATATTTATAAGCATATAAATATAACTTAAGTTAATGACAATATATAAATGATAATATTGCATGAATTATAAAATTTTGTTATATATTTGACGTTTATGTTTACTTAAACCGAACTTTTCTACTCAATTCTCAAGTGACAGTTTATTACGTATGTAGTATATACAAAAAATGTACGCGGTATGCATTATTGAGTTTGTTTATTCGCTTTACTATTCACCGAAACTCTATTATCACTACTTCCTTCATTTACCTTGATATAACATAAATTTTCAATTTATTATCTAAAAAGAAAATTATTTGTTCACTCTACAAATGCATATATATAATTATAAGTTCTTTATTACTAGCAACTAATTAGTGGGTCTTGGACCGCTCGCCTTCATATTTAATAGAATGATTGAATTGTTAAGAAAAGAAATAATTCCAAATTATAACAATATTCGATTAGAGTAATTTTAAAACAGAATAATGAATTGTATCTCGAAAGTTTGTGCACTAAATATTCTTACTGTAGCAATACTTCTATCTTTGTTGAGACCCCGAGGGGGCAGGTGAAGTAGGAGAGGTCAAATAGTTAGACATTTTGCTGAAATAAACAACTTTATTTATATTTCACAATTTACTATCAAGAATTTCTTAATCATTGATTTAAATGTAAATAATGATCTGATAATTCATCTCTGGATATGATTCAATGTAATGGTACTCGTCCTGGCTTGACGAATTAAGTTGTTAACACCGAATGATCTTGAAACACGACAAGTTTTGATTCTTAATTCTAATAATCTGAATTTTGATTAGCACCCTAAAGACAATAGATTATCTCTCTCACTTTACTAAAGGTTTAAATTAGAACTCACACTAATATATATATATATATATATATAAATCATGGTTCTTCAACGGAAAGCGATTTTATAAACACACAATAGTTAAGAAATACCCCCCCCCCAAATTAATAAAAGGCGCGGATATGAATCATTACATCTTTAATGAATTAATGTTTTGATTGATCGTCACTTATCTTGAGGATCGAAGCTCAAGATAACCTGTATCTCAATCTATATATTTTCAATGAATATTCAGGATTTTATAATGTAGCAAAATTTTGGACTTGGCTCACTTTGTTCGCTACCGGAACTATATAACGACTGAAATTATCATTTACAGCACCAAATACAACACTCTTTCAATAATACTAATTTGTTATATAGGGATGAACAAATGGATTCGGTCACCAAACTTCAATAAAATTCACAACAAAGATATAGATGTAAATAAAAAATACCAGAAAGATCTGCAGTAGTTACCTCAACAAAAAAAAAATGTCAGAAGCTCTTAGAAATGCGCCACGACCAATATTAGGACAATTCAGCGAATTAACACTGAGTAGTTTCACAATTCCAGTGTGTTTAAACGCAATTGTGATTATAAACTTGAATTGTTCTGTTCAATATTTGTGTAATTTTGGTTGTTGTAGATGTATTTCTGTGTTTCATTCGTTTATATATTTATATTTGCAGTTTTCATCAATTCAATGGCTACAAACTTTCAGGACAGTCTGAGTACACCAAGATGAATGGAAGTAACATAGAAATGCATCGTCAAAAACGCTTTCCTAACACGTAGGGACGTCTCCAAATACAAAGACAGAACGCATAATAGAGGAAACGATATGTTTATTATCCTTAGAACTGCAAAAAAATTAAGGAAAAACAAAGTTAAAGGGACAAAACATGTGCATGTGGGGGGGGGATATTAGTGCACAGGATCCGCCAGACTTCGTAAGGGAAGTCCCGATATGGCTAACTATAGGCCGTATACTGGTAAGAGTAGTGTGTGACGGATCTATCCGCGACTATATTAAGAACTTCGGGACTCTTCTGGGAAAAAATAAATTAATTCAGCCAACTTTTGCCGACCAAGAAAGCGTGATTATGTAAATGAAGTATATTATATAATTCTGTTTTCGCGAGTTTGAGGGTTGGCACGTTGGAGTTAGCAATGAGTTGAAAGTTAGTTTGTTAGTGGATTTGTTAGAAGATTGAAAGAGAGAGATAGTGGAATTATTAAGAGGTCGTGGAGCTGTCCAGGAAAACGGATTACACCAGTGAATCCCACGACATTGATCAATTCCGATAAAGAACATCTGTAAGATTCCAGTTTAGGATCCGATGCATAAAGAGTACAGGTATCGTGAGCTTGATTAATTAGAAGTAAGCTTATTAGTGTGCGACGTAGTTGTATTTGATCATATTTAAGCCATCTTAGATTCAGTTGAGGGTCCGTAGTAGTATCCCCGTGTGACAGAATCTCACATCCGCGCTCTACTATTTAATCGCCTATCTTAAATAGATCGTTATTGTGTCTGATTGATATTTTTAGCAATGCAATAATTAGATTGAAATCATGTCTGATGATCATTCAGTTATTCCCACACACCTAGCTGGGTTTACAGGTAGACAAGGGGGTTCAGAGTCAAGCAGGAACCGACAGGTATTACAAGTGTTATGTACCAGATACAGCACAGTCTCCTTACTGGTTGGTATTCTTACTCTTCGTTAAAGTTCCTGTGTCTCCACAATGAAAGATCCATTGTCAAGGAATCCCTAATGCAAGTGTGAAAAAAGTTTCGGTCTCCCCATAGGGTGACGTTGAGCGTATAGCCGATGTGAGGCTCGCCCATTGCAATCAGTGGTCTCGTATGCCAGATGCATATCAGCGAGCTCAGCGTCCGTGCAACGTTCCATCTTTCTACCACTTTGTCTTCTTACGAAATGAAGCTTCATAGCGAGCACGGAAGCAAAAACCGCTTGTGATAATGCACCGTGATCTGATGCCTCGGTTTATGTAGCGCAATCTACAGCTTACACCTTTCAAAGACTTTCAAGCATTTTTGCTGTACTAGAAATAATTAAACATGATTTCTACTATTATTCTTATACAATCTTTCTTGTATTTTGAGTCTTCATTACCAAGACAGGAAAGCGTTTCCTAACATGCTTTACCATGGGATTTCCCATAGTCTAGGTACGCTATATATGTCCCGAAAGTTTGTAATCGTTGAACTGATGCATCCTATGTATCATAATTTGCTATGACACTTTTATCCAAAACTAGATATATGTTCGTATATTTCCTTCCAACAACTACTTATCACCATCATGTTTGAAAAAAATACACAATAAGTCAAACTATACAAGCACGCATAATTTTTGTACTCATCATATATATATATATATATATATATATATATATATATATATATAGGAGAGATGTGACTCACTTACTTCTCACACAAAAGATGTCCAGAACAATTAGATCTTTAAACTTGTATTTTTGTATGTATGTTTATTTTGTTGATCCACACTAAGAATGAACGTTTCGAAGATACAACTCCGAAGAAATGTTCAAAGGTGCAATGGAAAGCAATTTCCTGTTTTTTTTGTTAGACATACACACTTGAAAATTGCAATGCATGTTTATTTTAATGAGTATAGATTCACTAAAATGGATTTTGCAAAAACCTACCCTTAAGGAGTGGTTCTTGGCATAAGCGATAACTATACTTCCGATTTTAAGTTCAAGAACTATCCTTTCAAATTAAGAGTTGAGATCTATAAGAATGTTCTTCAGTACACACAATTGAATGGTTAATTCTAATATGATTTAGATATCTCAATACCTTATAGTTAGTATATTGCCATACATCATCATCAGTGCGAAGTCGGCGGGTAATGGCTAGTTACATATAAATTCTTAACTTTTTTTTCTGCCTTATTCTCTAAAAGATATCGATTCTCCAGCTATTTGTAAGGCTTTAAAAATTTTGTAAAAAGTTCATTACTTAAAAAAAAAATGATTAAAAGGTGCTAACGAGATGAAAATGATTTTCCTTATTTTTAGAATGTCAAAAATTAAAATTCCAGGAAGTATTAAGTGTTTTAACTGAAAGTCACTTCAAATTAATCAACCGATTTCTAAGAATTTATGGAAATATGGTTCAAGCAAAAGAAAAAAAAAGTAAAATTTATTCCAAGAATTTTAATACAAACTTTTCAAGATAAATAGAGCTACAGAATACTGAGAAAATAGTGTTCCTAGGGGGAAATGAAAGCAAAAATCTCTATTTACTATGTTAAAGTTGATTAATTTGAAGTGTTTCCTATTTCTAAGAATACGATGAAGCTCAGGATACTTAGAATTAAGTCTTAACAAATGTATGAGCAAACACTTGATGACATTCAACAGCTTAGCTAAATTTATGTGCATTATACCATAACGTAAAAAGTGCATTTAGTTTATGACTATAAGCTCCACAGAAGGAGTAATTAACGAAAAGTTTTGCAAGAACAAAGAAGAACGGATATTTTTTTAAATGAAGTTTAAAAATTAATTATTTCATAAAAATACAAATATTATTTACTTATTTTAAAAAGTAGTGTTTGGAAACTTATGTTTTGAGAATCATGCAAAAATGACTATTTTGGACACATAGATTATGTCTCTTGGAAAAGTCACATTAATTTAAAGGCTTCGTTATTCATTCGGTGTAGTGTGTTTTAAACTCTGTATTTCATGTCTTACGGACAAAATTCTGAAGAAAAGTGTTTGAGTTACACTAAAATCTAATTATGAATAAAGTGATATTTTTCGGATAAACATTTTGAAACTTTACTCAGGGGTTTAATTTAAGTATCTTTAATTTGTAAGGGATTTGAATGTTCAAATATCAAACAAATGTAATTACATTAATTACATTTAATTACAGCAGAACGTCGTTTATCCGAACGTTTATTATCCGGAGCGTCAGAAGTCCGAACCAAAGTCCAGATACGTTTTCGAACAGTGCAATGCTCAACATTTGTTTCATGTGAGGCCAAAAATTACAGAAAACCCAAGGTGAAGGATATTTGGGGAGTTTCAGCTGTGTGATTTGGTGAACATTTGGGCGGAATATTAGGTCAGTTTGTTTCCAAGTGAGGGGGTGTAATTGTGCTATTTTCTTGAGTTAAGTTGATGCAGAAACCGGGATGACATGTGATGCAGACGACCGTGGATTTCAAGTGCTAAATAATGACGAGGTAGTGGCTTCCGTTCAAGGAGAATCCGACTCTATCAACGATGAAATGGATGAAGACGAGGACATCAACAACGAAAGTAGCAAATACTGACGCGTTTTTGCGTTAGAGACAGCTATGGAGTGGTACGAACAACAATCAGAGTTCTGTCCTACTCAACTACTGCTGCTGAAGAGAATCAACGACCTTGCAGTGAAAAAACGAAGGTGCACAATGGTACAGCGAAAATTAAGTGATTATTTTCCACAATTAAGGTAAAAATGCGACATTTTGCGCCTATTTTGGTTTTTCATCAAGCACGTCTCCCCTATGCGATGATGATTTTTAATATTTGTATATCCAGTATCATATACTGCGTGGATCGCATTCAGTTTTCGGTTATCCAAACAATCACGTATCCGAATAGTCTCTGGTCCCAATTGATTCGGATAAAAGAGCGTTCTACTCTATATGTATATTAATTATTATTCGAAATAACTTAAAATTTTTGTTAAATGATTAGCAAAAATTGACATTTTTTTTAAATAATATTATTATACATTTTTAATCATCTAAAAGAAAAAATGAAATATTAAGAATAATTACAGGGAAACAAAATATATACATTTTACAGAATCATTACATACAAATAGAGCTATTTTTTATGAAGACGATTTCAGCTATTATAGTAATAAAAATTTGTAATTATTATTTTTTTAAAGAAATGTATCCAAAATATGGGCTTCTTAATATATTTTATGAGCACCTAAAATTTGTAAATTAAAACATAAAATAATGCTTTTTGTAAATTGGATTCCTTCGATTGTTAAGGATTTTAACAGGACATGATTCAATGATAAACTAAATCGATATTGTATCCTTTCGAAAAATTTTCGAAGTGATTGTACACAGAAAAATATCCGCATAAATTTCTGAATTAATCAAAATAAACTGAAATTTATCGAATCACTTTAAAAATATCTATTGAATTTCATAGCAGTCACTCAACAATAGAAATTACTAAAAAAATATTAAAAATTCTAATAAGGATCTGAATTATTTTAAATTAGTTTTGTACTACACATACGTAGTTTTAAAAAAATTAAGCAATTCAATATTTTCTTCGGCATACAGCCTAAAAAATTAGAAACTGAAATTTTAAAGGCATTTTCCTAAAGTTTTTTCAGAAAGAATGAGTTTTTTAAATCACACATGAATTTCTAACGTAAATTAAAGTTTATTTTCTTCTACGATACCTCATGCGCAAGGTTTCAAAAATTGGACATAGATCATGTTCCGGTATTCAAATTGGATATTTTTCCATCATCATCTTCCAACAAATGACTAAGGCATCACCTAAGGGCCAGAACATCATTTTCATTTAAAAATAATACTATTCGAAAACCACCTGTCATATATTGAACCATTAATTATAATTTAACTAAAACATCCCAACAAACTGCGTATTTCCAGAAATCACAAGAGTTGATTCTTCTTTTGCCCCCAAAAATATTTCCCACATGTCTTTCAAGGCGATACGAAAAGTAGTTCTATAACAACGGAAAACAAGCATCATTTCTCACGAGTAAAAACAAAGCAGTCCTTCTCTTTTATTTTCTTGTAAAGTTTATTATTTTTCTTCATACATCTCTTCTACGAGGGTGGAGGAGGCCAGGGAGAAGCAGTCCCTTTGCTCCGTTTCGGAAAGCTTCACCGTAATTAGATCGCTTTGAAGTTGAATTATTGTGCTGGGAGTCTAAAAGGCAATGGGAAGAGGTAATTTTTTTCGCTCCCGTGGTTAAAGGATCGCACCGCTATCCTTAAAGGGCCCGGATAAACAAATGATTCGACGGAGGTGGCTAGGGCTTTTAGACTCGGGTCATTTGATATGAAAGGAGGACAGTCCTAAGCTGGTAAGATGCATAGGAATGCTTTGCCTTTTATATCTTGGGCTTGGGGATGTTTTGTTTTAAAATACTAATGGCATACCCCTGCTTTTGTGTGCAATATAACAAATTTTAGGAGAAAGCAGAATGGTATTCTGTTTAAGTAAATAATTAAATATGTTATGATAGGGTAAACTTTTTGGAAGTATGATGTAGCTGTTTTGAAAGTTTTAGAATTAATTTCTGACATCAATGTAACGTTTGCCACTTATACAAACTTAAAATGCAAAACACTTTCTTAATGAATTTTTCTTCGTAAACATGTTCTTTAAATAAAATGTACACCATGGTTGGATAAGTATGTAGCCAAAATGTGTTGTACAGTATGACAATGAAAACATATATTTATTCTGTTATTAAACATGCATCCACTAAGGCCATTCTACAGTACTTAACAGGGAAAAATAATTCAAATGTAAAACTAAAATTATCGACTGAAGTGTTATAAACATTTTAACATACCCATATATATATAATGCAAGTTGTCTAAATGAAATGTTGCTTAATAGTGCTGTCTGCTGTAGAGAGTACCTGAGTTGAAGTCCTGGAAAAATAATCAGTGTCTGCAAATGTGTATAAGGATTTTAGGGCATGTGGGGACACACTAAATATTTGTAAGCCGAAATCACTCTTAAGAGTTAAGAGTTATTTCACATCCTTTGATCGGTTTTGTTCACAGTCTTATATATCAGATGAACATATTCAAACCCAGAATTCAAAGTGTTTAAGGTAAGAGGGATAGAAGACTTCCATACCATCCTCATGGGTGTTTTCTTTCACAATTGGGGTGGAGGGAAGGTATGGTGCCAAAATGTACTATTACCTGTTTGGTGCTCGAAACTATAGCCAAAATGATCGAGGTAATCTAGCTCCTTTGCCAAGGTAAATTTTGTAAATTTCCATTTACTACCATCGATTCGGGTAGCAGTAGTATCAATAACAACATAATTAATAGATTTGTGTTACATGTTCAAAATAATATCACTGAAAATAGCATAAGTTTCAAATCTTAAATGAAAACAATTTCTTATTTTTAATAGCGTACAATTTCCCATTCAGTAGCGGTCTGGTCCAGAAAAAATTATTTCACATCCTTTGATCGGTTTTGTTCACAGTCTTATATATCAGATGAACATATTCAAACCCAGAATTCAAAGTGTCGAATAGTAATGGAAATTTCAATATTCAAAGCCGTTTAAGCTATTTCAATAACTAACTAGCTGGAATAAATTAGCATTAATTTCCTAAATGATGCATTTACTAATGCATATATTTGTTACTTTATTTTCCGCCTCTTTCTATTTAAATTAGCCAATAAGTAAAATAATTTCTCATCAAAGCAATTTAACAAATATTGTATTAAAATATAGCAGTTGTTTTTATTATCTAAATTAAATTTCAAATTCTTAGATATTAATATATTTATTTTATTTGGATTGGTTGATATTTTAGAAATTTAAAATAAATACCAATATATTATTTCATTTAAATATTAGTTTTGGTTTAATGTGGCAAAATCTGAAGGTCCTTGTAAAATTTATGTGAAATCAGAAAAATAATCTAAAATTTTTGATTAAATATGTCAGTTTAATTTTGTCATAGATGTTTAAGTTCCTTTATATATTTTAATATATAATTTTAGTATAATAGTAATATTAAAATATGCCCAATTCGTAACAATATAAAATATTCAACAAAATTTTACTGTACTATAAGCGTCATAAAGAATTTTTCGGAATAATGTTAGTAATAACGAGATTTTTATACGTGATACACTCCAAATATAGCTCAATACCATCTGCACTACATAAATGTATACCACGTTTACCTCAGAACGATTTTGTGATTTAATCAAAGCGTACCACAGCAATTATTCAATTTTCCAATTTGTCTAGCTACATTTTGAACATTCCATTTGTACTAAAATTCATTACAACCACCACTTGATAAAGTGGTCACATTCCGTTGGTTCATGAATGATTATCATATAGCTTGTCTCCTGTATTTATACGTACATAATTGAATATCGAAACAGTGAAATATATTAATAATTTTCGTTATATTGGGCTTATAAGGTTTTATTATTTCGATTACATTGTGCATTATTTTTTCTCTTTCAAAGAAGAGGAGATACATATACATTTTTAGCTATAATTGTAAGCTCGATAACTCGATAAATGACAGTCAAGAAATATCCTTGTGGTTCCATACGTCCTGATATAATTATAAATGTGTTGAAATAAAGGCTTTGTCATAAAATTTAAAAATAAATGTTTTTGAAGTTTAATTTTATAAATGCATTTTAACAAATTGCTCCATTTACTCAAAAAAATCACAGTTTGATTGCATAGAGGCCTAAGTATTTTGAACAATCATTTGTCAAGGAACGTACTATCTCCATGAGAATTTCCAACACTTTATTTCTTAAAGAATTTGAAATAGTTCTGATTAAGATGCCATGATTGGCTCATTTTTGCTTCCAATACTGGCCACAATTTTTATCGAAAGGATTTAAATCCAGTCTGCTTGAAGATCAATTTTCCTATTCTATATGTGCGCACATTCTCTTCCAAACATCATTAGGTATTTTTCACTTTATGAGTAGAATTGCAGTGCCCTGTTGAATCCAGTCACTTCCATTGAATAGGTATACACTCGGGGCTTCACTTTTGGTATTTATGATAATGTTTTGATAAACTTTTACGGTAATATTCCCTCATTTCTGGCAAAAATAAATCTCTAAGAGTATAACTCACCAAATCACTTTGGAAGACGGACGATGGACTTTCTTCAAGCAATTTTTCTTCTCTTTAGTTTCTTGGCTGATTCTTGCACGTGCATGGTCATTCTGGTGATTGAAATGTTCTCTTCGATGACAAAACAATTTTCTTTTTCATACACCGTTATCAGCGTGCCGCCACAAAAGGGCTTTTCTTTTAAGGTACCCCTGACGTTTACTATGTGGCAAAGCACATTTCTCTTTTTGACATGTTCGTTTATATATATATACATACAAACAAACTTCCAAAATCTCACCATTGTATTGCAACTAGTTAAGAAAAATAATTCTACAAAAATATAGTTTCTTAGCGAAATTTTAAAGGCTAATTCAAAACTCGATATGTTGTTGTATTTTTCATGCAAATCTTTCATTAACATTTTTTAAATGTTTATATTACAGTTAAGGAAGAAGTATATTTAAAATTATATAAGAGCGTTAATACGATTTCGGTAACCGTATTTAAACGTTAATGTATAATGACCGTTAAGCAAAAAAAAAAAAAAGTTCCATGTCTTGAACATTAATCTCTTTATAAATAAACTATGTCTTCACGCTCTATTTATTTATAATTTCTACAACCAGTTCACGAAAAGTTAATTCGAAAGTATACATATTTCTTCTTCCAGCCCTGACACACAAACACGCACAGAATAGAAGATAATATATTTTACAAACGTTCAACTGAAATAGAGAAACAAATATTCCTTTTCGTAATGGGGGGGGGGCAATATAACGGAACATCATTATCTCAAAGCCCTTCTATTTTCTTCATTGCATTCTAACACAACCAAGGTATTAAACCTAAAACGTGTCCCTAATATCTTATCAACTCTCCCACATCGAAATCTAAGCGTAATATCAAATCAAATATTTCACTGACAGCGTTTGTTACAGCACAGCCTTATGTCAGAATGTCGATTTAAGTTTCCCAGAGTTACAACATTGTTATGTATCACACGGAATGCCTTTTCGGCCTTCTACCTTCTCTTAGTTCACCGTCTCGCATTATTGAACGATGTTTAATTAGTTAATTAGTTACAAATACATCTGAGCGTGAGGCATGTGTCTATCTTTAACCAAGTATGGCTTCCAATACACATTCTGATCCATCAAGCCCAGCTGTTCGGCCGGCCACTGTTGTGAGATGTATTCGGAGCGGATATAAATTCACTTGCTTTGATATAAGAGAGGGGAGGTAGGAATAAATGACGGGCTCGGAGAAATGGTGTTTATTCACTTTTGCAGTCGATGGCGAAGTGTTTATTTCTTTTGCAGTTATATTAATGAAATAGCGCATTATTTATTTAAATAAATCATTTAACCTACTAGAAATTATCACTATATTGGAGATGCTCTTAATTGTAAAAATGTTTACAGATTTCAAATTTTTAGTTGATGTACTTATCGAAATGAAAGATATTTAAATATATTTATTAGTTTTTTATTTGCAAGTGCACTGAAAATCAAATAGTTAGCTTTATTCTTTATAAATAGTTTTGACAACTTTTGACCACTTTTAACGATAAACGAAAGGCAAAATTAATTAAATTGTTGTATATTTAAAATTTCAATCTATGGAAGTATTGTATCAAACTAAGAGAATTAAATAGCTTATTAAAAGAAGCCTGAATTTTTTTTTTTCAAAATTTGCAAGGTTTTCACTTTAAAAAATTTTTTAAGTTGTTTTTATTACACTAACAGAATCATATGCATATTAAACTAATATTACATTTCCTTAAGGCGTCTACGACGTGAACGAGTTGTAAAAATGCATTACTACTTTCATATACATATGTTTATTCAAGACTATTTCTAAAGTCAATCTTACTGTTACACCAGTGCTTCTCAAAATTTCAATATTTGCGACTCAATTTTCCATCATAATTTTTATCACGCCCTCATCCTACAACGCAGTCCCGGTTTATACATTGGGCGCTTGGAACAGGCAACTAGGGGCTCAGGGCCCGTAAGGTTGCGAAAGGACCCAGATAAGCGGAACTCAACCAGGTGCTCTGTTAATAAATTTCGACCTATTAGTGCGAAGAGGGTCCGTAATCCTTCTGCGCCCTGGGCCCGAGATTAGTTTAAGTTGGCACTGGCACAGCAAATTATGATACGGTGAAACAATAACATAATTCGACGCTAAAGCTACAATTATAAACTAAAGCTTTAATTATAAACTGCAGAAATTATCAAGAAAAGTATTAAATTTTGCATATGACAAACCAATGGAAATCACTAGTAATAACTAAACCTGTTTTCAATTTAGTACTGATAAATTAACTATTAATGCATTTTTGCCGTACTGATACATTTATTAACATCAGATATGAGTGTGAATATGCATTTTATCTTTTTATTTATTATTTTAAATATATTATTTTCGACTTTTCTATATGCTTGTTGCCCCCCCCCCTAATTAGGGTTACCACGCCTCCTAGGGAGGAGCACCCCACAGTTCGCGAAATGCTGTGTTATACTATTAATAACTTCAGAATCTCTCTTCACTTGTATCATTTTGCAAACATTCATCAACATCTATTTGTATGTTACACATTTTCTTCAAAAGACGAGTTTATCATATCAAAAAATGTCTTAAAATAACCCCAGATGATACTTAAGGGAAACACATGGGAAAACTCACTACAATAATGATCTCGATTTTAAAAAAATTAATTTTTACCGAATAAATTGATCTATGCTTCTAAAAATTATTATTTTCCTTCTAAAATAAAAATGTCTAACACATTGTTAAAAATTATATTTTTAGGAATGTATTTTAATTATTTACTTTCAAGCAGACAAAAGTAATGTTTTTTTATTTCCTATTTTAATATATAATAAAAAAATATTTTAGGAAGTAAACATTTTTTAAATGTGTGTTTTATTTTACTGGCAAAAAATCTAAATTGAATGTAAAATGTGTATCATTCTATAAAAAAAAAAAACAGTTTTGGAACTTTAAATACCTTCAACATTGTTCTCCCCAAAAGTATATCCAATATCTTACAAATTATTTTACAACTATTAGCCTCTTATCCATTATCTCGATTAACTATTAGCTTACAAATAAACCTATATTTTATCTATTTATAGATTTATACTAATTTCTTTTGGAAATTGACTTCCATTGCCACCACCACTTTATTGTTTTTCTAACAATCATTATAATATTATCATTAAATATAATAACTCATTAATTCTTCTTCGGGAATCATTTAATTTTGGTCTAGTAATTCTTTGTTGATTAGACAATTGGAACTGTTCAATTAATAATTCATTTCATTCGAAGAGTTTCTTATTCTAATCAAGTATGAAAATTCGTGTAGATAGATTATTTAAAATAGCAATGAAATTACGAAAATTCATTAATTTCTGATTTCAAAATGAGTTTGAAGTGATAAAATATGAAATATCGAAAACGTTCGGAGAATAATTAAGATATTTTATTGTGTTACATTTTTAAGGAATTCACCAAAGTTTTGGTTATGTACATCAAGGTTTAGACTTTCATTTACACTTACATGCAACAAAACCAATGCTTCTTTGTATATTTTTGGAAAAAAAAATTAAATGAATAGTTCTTCAATAATAATGCATCATTTTTTTCTAATTGTTATAATATTAGTAGTGAGAGTGGTATATAAAATATGTTGAGCAAAAGATAAAATACGTTTAACGTTTAAAAAAAAAACTTATCAAGTTGAGTTTTTACTTTTATTTAAATATACATTGTGTTTTTTTTCCATAAAATAAAAAAAAAATTAATTTAGACCGATTTATAACAAGATATTTTCCCTCTTTCAATGCAAAATCATATTCGTTTGCATTTAAAATGCGATTTTAATGCAATTATATGCCAAACCACGACTTTTCACTAAAAACGTTTTCGAAGAGATTTTAAAGGAACTTTTTTTTTCTTTTTAAAACATTTACATAAGCTTCCACATTTTTGCGGTTAAAAAGTTTTTAACGAAAAAAAACCTACCACATATCCATCCCCAGAGAAAATACCGGTAAACACAGTATTTTCATCGTAAAATTCCTCCCTCAAGAAAAGCCTCGCTTCTTTTCAAGAATCTCTAGTACTAAATATATAGGAAAGGATAGATTCTTTCCGTCGCTGAAAAACCAGACCCTGTTTACTCTTACACTTAATCAAGTCAGTTGCCGTATTCGATAAGACTCATAGCAATCACCTCACCATAAAGTAATATTTCCAGAAGCGCCCTCTACTGGCGGGGAACTTATTTAATATTCGCCTGAAGACGTGAAAAGAGGAAGTGGGGGATGTGATAGGGGACGTGCAACTTGGTGACACAGCAATTATGCAGATGGAATTCCAGAAAGCTGGGAATTTTGTTTGGGAAGGGAAACGAAATGTGATAAAGGAAAAGAGAATCCATGGAATGGGTTGCGGTTACCTTCTCGCTTCATTTTGAATGAATGAAATGAAAAATTTGGCTGCGAGAAACATTATATATTTGCCATTTGCTTCGATATGAATGGTTCAAATTAATGTAGAAAGTTTTCCCAGATGGAGATTGGTTTATTTTTCTCCTTCCTGAGTCTCTAGTTTCTCAAGCGAAATAACTAGTTTTTTGGAATAAAATAATTTTAAAAAATCGATTCATAACCTCCTTTCCCCTTTTCGGAATTACATAAGTTTCTTTTATTTTTTTCCCTCAATATTTTCTATAAAATACCATTACTTTACAAAACTATAGTAACGGTAAAGTTAAGAGAGATTTTGATTTCCTTATTTTTTTTTTTTTGTAAACTAAGCTAAATCTTAAGTGAAAAACTACAAACCAGACTATCGAATAGTCTTCGGACAATAATTAAAATTATTTTGATTTAAAAACATATATATAGAGAGAAAGAGCGAGAGATCAATCATATTTCAATCTTCTTCTCTATTTTCACTTTTCCAAACTTTCAATTTTCACATGAATTTCTTCAGTATTTAATAATTTAAAACTTAATGTGTTATTTTTCATTGTCCATGCATTTTACATTTGTGTTATATCTTTCATGATTTCATGTAATCAACTCTATTTTTGAAATCTATTGAAAATTGCTTATTTTCTCATCATTTTATTATCCATTACAACACATTAGTTTGCAAATATTAAATCATACATCATAAATTAATTCCTCAGTTGAATTTTCTCAGGAGTGTGAATTTGTAAAAAACAACTACTGAAAAAAAATAATGTATTTACATCAGTGCTTCTCAAAGTTTCTCTTCTATTTTATACAATAACAATGTATTCAATACAAATATACTTTGACGCAAGGCTACAATACGACTTTAATTATAAACCATACAAATTATAAGGATAAATATTAAATTGTGTATATAATTTTATTACAAAACCTATAGGGTCACTGGTAATTATTATACTTGTTCTTAACTTAGTATTAAGCTAATTATGAAACACATTTTGTAGTACCGATACATTTATAAGTGTATTATATAAGTGCAAATGTGTATTTTATTTTTATTATGTCAGAATGTATATTTTGTTTTGCTTCCCTTCAATAAATTGATAAATATTTAAAAATAATCTTTTATTTCTACTTTGCAATACACTCGCGCCTCTTGTAGATTTGTCATGCACCCTTAGGGGATGCAACTCACGGTTTGAGAAACACTTACATACTTATTAATCAAACTTTTGTACTATATTCATCCTATTAGAGTATTGAAGAAAGGAGGTATCACTTTTCACTCAGTATTTTCTCTTTCATAAAAATGTTCGCAATAAAAACAATAAAAAAAAACTATTTTAAAGAATTAACCAGCCATAAAATCACAAATCTTTTTAAATGCATTCATTATATTATCATTGATTTAAAGCGAGAGCACTTTAAACGTATTTTAATTATTTTTAAGAAAATCAAATATGGAATAACATTTGAAAAGTTTTAAAACGATAAAACGTTTGGTATATTTTAGCCCGTAATTTTTTTTAACTTTTATAAAATAATATTCTCAGCAAAATGTCTCACAAAAGTATATAATATAAATATAGTTTTCAAAAATTTTCTTCATATTCTGAAACCTGTTTTTTTGAGAAATAATTATTGAAAGATGTTACTGAAATGTTTTTTTATAAGAAGTAAACGTTTTTTCAAAAAAAAAAAAAAGTAATTAAAATACTTTTAACTGGAACTAAATATCTTAATTTGAGCAAAAATTTAAACTACATTATATAAGAAGATTAAATATTTTGGTTTTCAGTTTAACTTAATGGAAGAGATGTAATTCTTTTTCATGTGAATTCCCTGTGCAAGTTTATATTATTTTTTTTCTTTTTAATCATAGCGTTTTATTATTCATTTCTTCTTTATTATGATTCATTACTTTGAAACCAAATCTAATTCAGTTAGGTTAAAAATTGATTTTTTTTTTAAAAAAATTATTCACAGTTCTGCATTAAGATATTTCTTAAGAGAACTTTTAAAGAAACTTTTAAATGATATTTACCTATACATCAAATATTCAATCAATTGCAGATATTTATCAAAATAAGCCGATTATTATCGAGTTTTTTAAGAAGTTCCTTACACGTACATCAAATGGAATGGATAAAAATAGAAAAATAACTAAATTTCAGTATTCACAATTAATTTTTACATTTACAATAAATGTTTCACTAAAATTACGTATCAAGCAAAATTTACTGTCATACGCTTGGAAGGAGAACCGTTCCTCATAAAATTAAAGAATGAATCAATATCTTGTTTATATGTATAATGATATACATTAAAATAACTTTGTTATATTAAGAAATAAAATGAAACAATCAAATATTAATAATAAAAATCACTTAACTGCCGAATAAAATTTAAGTAATTGATGCACTCTGCAACCATTTTTCACATAGGCGAGCGTATGCGATGTACTTGGGGGGAAAGAAAATAAATAAGAAAATGTTTCTCTGAAATAAGTTAAATCTTCTTAAACACGCACACACACTGTTAAAGTCATTTTATTGTATTCCAAAGCTTTCAGAGTATATTTATTGATAGCCATGCGAAAAAAAGAATCACATTTCGAAAGGATGGATATATATTTCTGGGATACATAACGCTTGGGTTGATCTAGACAGATATATTCGGTGGTGGCGCTTAAGGGGTTGAAATTATATTAAGGCACACGCATAATTAATTTCACAGTAATTTGGAGTATTAAGATATTGGAGAAACTATTTGTGAAAATAATCATCTATTTGGCTAATGTAATGATAAGTCGTATATAATTAACAAATGAAGTATGCAGTTAAAATGATACATAGGGAAACTTAGTCATTTGGTCAAGTTATAATGTTGGATGCTACTCTTTGTTTTTTACATATATAATTTATACGAACTTTCTACCTCGAAAGGTATTATTAATAATTCAATTCACTTTTTAACTCAAACAAGCTGCCAATTTTCAATTATTAAAATTTCAGACAAATTCGTAAATTTTCTCTAAACTCTATTCCATTTTCTCTCAAATAAAGCCTAAGGTATTTCCATTTGATTGGGTAGAGATTGCAGTGGCTGCATTCGTATAATCTAAAAAGTCATTACAGAACGAAGTTAAAGAAACTTTACTCCGAGGAAGAAAAGAAAAAAAGATTACTAGTGAAAAAAAATGAGAAAACTTTATTTCTAGTTTAATGACAGTATAGCGTGGAGAAAATTGAATAATTTATGAATAGGTAGCAGTTCCTAGCTTTTTTTGGACTCTATTGATGGTTTTCGTATTATAATTCTGAAAGAAATTTATTCAAATAAAATTATAATTTCGTAAAAAAACGAACTGCAATACAAAATTGCATCTTACTATAAGTCACGGTTGTTTCCTATTTTTTTTGTAGCACACAGTTCTGTAAAAATCAACTGTTTATATAAAGAAAATAGTAAGGGGAATTTATCTTGTAAAAAAAGACTATTTTTCAGTTGTATGCATATAATTTGAACGTCTTGGAAATATAATGCATTTACTTTTTTTTTATTTGGAAGCTTAGGCTTCATTTGAATATGTTTTAGACGCAAAGGCTTTCACAACGTGTGAGATTTTTTTTTTGAATAATTCTTATAGAAAATAGAGCAGAGAATAAATAACTTAATGTTCAACAGTTGCATTTTCTATGGCTTAGGAATTGATCAATAATGCAAGTTAAAAAGTCTGCATGAGATTTTTTTATATATATTTTGTGCAATAAATGTTAAGAAAAAATGATTCTCCTTTTATAAGAGAAAACACTTTGCAAACATACACGCATTTGTAAATAAATCTTAATATTTGAAGCTTACATAAAGCTTATTTATTGAGTACTATAAAGCTATCATAATTATAAAATAATCTTAGCAGTTCTTAATATGTGTGTAGAATGAAAATTAGAACTGAAATATAAATCTTATAATTCTTAACAGGCTTTCAATTTTTTTATTGGTTAAGCAAGTGAAAAAAAATTCTATTTTGATGAATGTAATGATGAATAAATTTTTTCCTACTAAATGATGAATAATTTTTAAGAATTTTATGTACGAGGGAAAGTAAAAAAGTAAAGGGTCTTTTACAATATGTCTTTCCAAGATTTGGCAAGAGCGATTATATACAGCGCTGAATGATAGGTAGTTGGCAACACATCTATACAACATGTCACTGGTCTTCCTTCGTAGTCGTTGTAGTGTAACAAACCGTTCAACATGACAGCTACATTGCTGACCTGCATCAAAGGGGAAAAGAAGGCAGTGATTCGCTTTTTGTTTACGGAAAGTGTCATCGTTTTTTCTTGCAATTTTAATGTTGCTGCATCATCATGTCTCTAAAGTTCAGTAGTTTCTTTCGTAATACGTGAAAGAGTAGTATGCGCTGGATACTACCCCTCCCTTCCATCATTATAACCTCGACGACGTCGACCATCCATCAAGTGGTTAACACCGATGGACCGCCTGATCTTTCGTTGCCACACGACGCGTTCCTTCCTAGTTGGAAACGCTCTATCCATTTGTAGATCTTTCTTCGCGATTAACATCTTTCCCCATACTGCGGTGACATGCGACGAATAATTTCCGCAGGTTTCACACCTTCCGCAAACAAAAAGCGAATTACTGTCCTTCTTGGTGCAGATCGGCAGTGGAGCTGCTATGTTGATTGGTCTACTACACCACATTGACTACGAGGGAAGACGAGTGACACGTTGTATAGAAGTGTTGTCGACTAACCCTCATTCAGCGCTGGATACTAGCACTGTTGCCAAACCTTGGAAAGAGAAATTTCAGAAGTCCTTTTACATTTTGACTTTCCTTCGTATTTATGGACTAATTAAATATTAGTCTGGAGATATTTAATGTTTCATTGTCACACACTCATTATTTGAATCAAAACAAATAATTTTTAAAAAAACTTAAAATTTTATGAAAAATTTACCTTATGCAATTATGCATTAAATAAAGTTAATTTAAGTTTTTAAAAAAAGTAACATCCACTGAAAATTATAAACTTGTGAATCATGCCTTCAAACATTTTTTATAATACATTAATTATGTACAAAAATATATATATGTAAGCAGTAAGTAATATAAATATGCGTTTCTTTGTATAACTCAGAAAGTAATGAAATTCTAAGTATGTTTAAGAAACTCTAATTAAAATTAATGAGATTTTCAGTCGATATTTATTGAAAGCTCTTTTTTTTTCCTTAACATATTTTTAAATTATAAACATTTTAGTTCTCGTAAAATCTGTGATTAAAAGACGGGAAATATGGATGAATATTTCTAGAACAAATCAAAAAATGGCTGCATTTAATGATTTCTAAAAACTATAAACGGTTTAATTTAAAATGAAATGGCAGAAAAAGATGTAAAAAGCATGCTCTGGTTTAATGCTTATTAGCTTTAATTGCATTTGAAATATCAAACGAAACATCAGGAACGTTTTATTTTCAGTTTTCGTTCTTTTCTTGAAGAAAACAAATTATGTACTTAAATGTACAAGACCTGATTTTTTTTCTATTTATTTTTACGAACTTTTTCTCATTACAAAAACGCATCTTCTCTGTCCCACTGTGTGTAGCGTCTGTCTCCCATTAATGTTTAATTGCATTTCTGAATCCAATTAAGGGAAAAATACTATTTTTATTTTCCAACATTCCATTTTGCGTGTCTGTCTAATTAACTGTAATAATGTGAAAAATCCCCTAAGGAAAAATAAACGAGACATAAATAAAAGCGTTTAAAAGTAATGAATTACGATTTGAATGTTTATTAAGTTAGTTTAATGGTAAAATTATATTAAAAGCATTTAAGACAAGTAGGAGTAACAATATGGAAAAATTGTAAAAGGGGGAAAAAAATTTTTTAAAAAAATATTTTTTCGATGTGCTGAGCATTATTTATAAGAGGGTGGCTTAAAATGCGCACGAATAGCTAATATTTTAAAAGACCCATTAATTACTCGTATTAATGTTATTTATAACTTACAGTTTTAAGAAATTAATAGGAAATATTTTAAAAATATATATAAAAAGGAAACAAAGTGTAAACAAAGCACAATAACTTATTTTTTATATGTATGTATACAATATGAACAAAATTATTAAATGTTATTACTTTTTTTGGATTTATAAGTATAAAAGGTATTTTAATATACAGTCCGACTTCCATTTTACGAATTCGCTAAAACCCGAAAAAGAGTTCATTGATTGGAAAATCGTTATAAAAATAAAGATTCCTTTTCACAAATTTTATATTCATGAAAATTATATATGATTAAAAAAGCAATTATTTACACTTTTTTGTGTATATTAATATTTATTTTACACATCTTATTCATCAGAATGGAATCTGCATGGGAAACAAGAAAACAAAAGCCTAGAAATACACGGTATTTACGACTTAAAAATTTCTTTATATTAAAATTAATGAATTGTAATGACGTATTCTATTTTTGAGCCTTTAAGTAATTTTAAACATATTTTTTAAAATAATTTTTATAATCAGTCCTTAAATTTAAATACTGGTTAAAACCGTTAAATTTTAGTTTTTTTTTCTTTCAAAAAATGTTTTCCTTATAATACACTTCACGAATCTTTACAATGTACCAAGATTCAAGCGTATTTTCATCTGACTGTAATCCCCATCGAATTGCTTTAAATGATTTTATAATTTCATCCTAAAAAAGGTCCAGAAATATGTTTTATAAATAAGGTGAACAAAATTCGATTCACAAAAGAAAGATTTCCTTGAATAGAAAATGCACTTCACCATTTGGAGGTTATTTTATTAAGAAAATCGTAAAATGTTCTTGGATCCAGAAAAAAGTTCTTACAATAAAGTAATTCGTTAAATAGACGTTCGCAAAATAAAGGTTTAACAGTAATTATGCTTAAAAAGTACCCAGTTTCTTTTTTCTTTCAGTTCATAATTACACATTCTGAATTTTCAGTTTTGAATTTCCACTTATTTAACTAAAAAATAAGTGCTGTAGCTGCCGCTTGCGTCATTACTTGGGGTAACCAAAAGTAATTAATAGAATCTCGGGGTAAATTAATATATTTAATGACATAAGTTAGCACAGTTACAAAGAACAGACACTTAGACAATTACAAGACACATTTAGTGAAAATAAGTGAAAATAAGTAAAGTTTACATAGTCCAGGATTGGACATCGAAACGGGTGAACGCATACTTGTCCAGATCCAAACTCTCTCTGACGATACTACAGTGTTTCGTACAGTCACACTTCCGGTCCAAGACAATACTGCAATGGCGGCACCTACATTTCGGTCTTGGAACTATACCGTGCGTTACAAACTCTGGTTCCGTTGACGTCTCGGCTCGGAAACAGGAGGTACTCTTTTTTTTTGGGGGGGGGCATCCTCTTTTCCTCAGAGGAGCTTCTTCTAAGACCAGGGTGGTCCATACACTTTTCCTATGATAGGAAACTTTGGTTGCCAGGGTGGCACTTCTTCCGAGACCAGGGTGGTCTATAAACTTTTCCTATAAAAGGATTTTTTTATTGCCGGGTGGCACTTCATACGAGACCAGGGTGGTCTATATACTTTTCCTATGATAGGAAATTTTTGATTGCCAGGGCGGCACTTCTTCTGAGACCAGGGTGGTCTATACACTTTTCTATAGCATGAGTCTTTGATTGCCGAGGCGGCACTTCTTTCATGACCAGGGTGGTCTATACTTTTTCTATGGAAGTCGTTGCTATTGGATGGGGGCCCTCCCCCTGGTTGGAAACATGATTCAATTTTTTCCGCATTGAATCAATTACAAATTTAAACTTTGATATTTAAATTTTATATATAAACAGACCCAAATTAAATTTGACAAAATATTACTAACAGAATAATAGTACAGTATTATGCCACAAAAAAATAATATCTTACTTTCTTACAGCATACAATTCAAAAAATTTCGTGAATCACAAAAAGGAAAAATAAAAATATTTTCGTTTTTATCATTTTTAATACATAATCAAAGTAAAAAACTTTTTCAAAGTTATAGCCAAAAAAATACATATATCATAAAAATGATCAGAAAACACTTTGAAAATTATAGTTAAACAATACTGATGTATCTGAAAATTTCTTTACATATAAAAAAAATACTCTATACTATAATGCACATTTGATGAATGGCAATAAAATTCTCTAATTTCAAATGTGATAATTAATTTACAAATCAATATTAATGAGATTAAAATAAAACAAATTCTTCAATATTAACTATCTTCTACTTTAATACATCAAAACCAAAATAATAATATTTATATAATATTCATTATTAATCAAAAGGAGTTTCAGCAGTTAACATGAAATGGATTTATAAAACAATTCAAATGCGTTTAAATAGAAATACCGTTCATAATTTAATTCATCTACTCTGAAGTTATCAATAGTACAAAAACTTGCTTACACTTAGTAGAAGTACTTGAAAATATTTTCCAAAAATTTTAAATAAAAACAGAAATGTAAATACTTTATCAATAACATACAAGGTTTCAAATGTTATATAGTAATACTTCGTAATCAATCATATACTTTCAAAAGAATTATTTTTATGTTAGGCATAAAAAGAACAGGAAAAGAAATTATTATAAGAATTGCAATAATTTCTTGATAACAAATCCATATACGTGTTATAAGCATAAAATTCTTAATTAGGAAGAAAATATGCACTAATAAATAATTAACCTTCAAATAGCTTTAATCAGATCAACCGATAGAATGAAAATTTCGTTTTCAAAAGATTAGGAAAACTGACAAATGACTATCAACTTTAAATTCAATTATGTTGTTTTCCTGTAACACACAATATATACTACGAATAATAATAATAATCTTATACACACACACAAATAACAGAGCATGATTATTTAGAATAACAACACTTATCTGTTAACAGGTTTTCTGGATGAAAATATTCATTCGCAGGGTGCGAATCCTCTTATTGTCGGGATGACAAACACTTCCACCCCTAAGGCTGTGGGGGGAAAAAAAGCGAGAGAGAGCTGGGGTCCGGCCGACGTTTAGGCGCCAATTGTAGCTGCCGCTTGCGTCATTAATTGGGGTAGCCAAAAGTAATTAATAGAATCTCGGGGTAAATTAATATATTTAATGACATAAGTTAGCACAGTTACAAAGAACAGACACTTAGACAATTACAAGACACATTTAGTGAAAATAAGTGAAAATAAGTAAAGTTTACATAGTCCAGGATTGGACATCGAAACGGGTGAACGCATACTTGTCCAGATCCAAATTCTCTCTGACGATACTACAGTGTTTCGTGCAGTCACACTTCCGGTCCAAGACAATACTGCAATGGCGGCACCTACATTTCGGTCTTGGAACTATACCGTGCGTTACAGTGCATAATTATAATTAAAAAGCATTATGAACTTTACTTTACTGTTATTAGTAATTTTTTTATAACGTGGTTTTGATGCACGGTTAATGCCGTTTTTGATTTTTCAACCGTATAGTTGAATATATATAGAATTTTGTTTAATATAATTTATAACTTAGGCAAATGAAAATTTTAGAAATATCTTTAAAAATTTATTATTGTAAAGTGCACAGATAATCATCAAATACATAAATAATATTTTTTAAAAAAAATTACAGATTTACTAGTACTTTAGCATTTTGGTGAAAATTTTTCCATTGCTATGTTATTAGGTAAGGTATTTCTTTACGCCGTTCTCCAAATACAAATAAGTACTTAATAGATAATCAAATTTCAATAATGAAATATTTTCTCGTATTCAAATTTATAAAAAAAAATATTTAATTATCCTTATCTTTCACTCCTTTATTTTTAAGAACTTAAAATAGGTTGTTCCACGTTTCACCATCCCATCCTTTTGGCATAAATATGTGGTTTATGCATATGAAGAGACCAAGGAAAATAACGTGACGCTATCCACCATATTTTCGATAGTATACTATGAATTCATAAAACATTCTACTCCAGTGTTTCTCAAACTGAGGGGCGTGGCTATCTAGTGGGGCGTGACAACTCTACGTGGTGGGTGTGAGCATATCGAAAAGTCAAAAATAAAAGATTATTTAATAAGGTATATCAATTTACTGAAAAGAAGAAAACAAAATGCAATCTGGAGCATTTCGTTGGCATAATATATTTATAAATTTATCAGTAGTGTACAATGTATTAGCTAATTAATTTATCAATACTATGTTAAGAACATGTTTACTAATTAATAAAGGCTTTCATGGGCAAATATTCAGGAAAAATTGTCCCTGAAATATCGCAATCCAGAGTTTTGCTCAGTTTTCAGAAGTGAACTACTAGCCATTGCCGCGCTACTTGAGGTCATTCTATCTAAGAAGAATTACGGTGATCTTTGGATTCTCTCCGATAGCCGTAGTTCACTTCAACAACTTCACAAATGGTCTATTGTTGGAGAGAAAACCACAGTGTCTGCATCTTACACGAACAGAACCATATATCGCTAAACTATGATATTCATGTTCAGTGGATCCCATCTCACGTCGAACTTTATGGCAATGAAATGGCGGACAAACTAGGAAAGGAGGGCTGTAATATTCCAACTCCCTCTAAATCCACCCTTACCTATCTAAAATTATACTCGTTAAAAAAAATCTCAAAATTTGGTAGAGTGGAGAGCGCCTCCCACTCATCATTGGTATGCGGGTAATAGGCCCTTTTTGGTCCTAGCCCTCAATTGTGATAGATGCTCCCAGACTACACTTCCTCGTCTTGCTAGTGGTCACATCAAGTGCCTTTCATCTGTGAATGGTGTCAAGATCACCAGGCTTCCCCGGAGCACATATTGTGTTGTATGGATCACAAAAACAAAAATATCTACACGGATCCCTTTCTTGTGCTAGACTTTTTGAGAGTCAACGATTTAATTGATCTTGTCTGACTTCGTCAAACTCTGGAGAATTAGCAACAACAACAACAACATGGGCAAATACAAAATTTATTATTATCGTATTAATACATACAGTTAATAATTAAAGTCGTGTTTTAGCCTTATATATGTCACATTACATTATTATTACATTCTATATATTCTTTTTGTACAAATGGGGACGCGATGAAAATTATGATTGATGATTGGGTCGTAAGTACTAAAAGTATGAAAAGCACTGTTCTACTCTTAATTATGTAATAAAACTTCTTTTTTTTGTTTTACACACATTTCTCTGTTTTTAAATATTAAGCATTTAGTTTATTTCTTCCATCAACAACAAACTGAAATCCTCGATTTAATATGTCTGGTAATTTTTAACCTGAGTCAGACAACTCTGGGACGTTATTTAAACTGGTATTTGGTTACTCCCTCTCCTAATTAATGGTTAAATGGCCTCCTTATTAATGTCAATTCATGACCGGATTGTCTTGAGTTCAAGATCAAGTGCCACTAAAGACCTGTCTTGTAGAGGGGCTGATACACGTTCAACAGTCGGATTCAAAGCTTTCCAGTTGGCAAGACGTGGTAGTTTAGATAAGGGAGTTGTCTTTATCACTTGACATAGGTTCAAAATTAAGAGGCCCGTCGCCAATAGCATTCATGTTGCCTTATAATATGATCTCACTCTCACTGACTCAGGTTGGTCTTTTAAAAAAAAATTAAAAATATATTTAAGAATACTTTTGTGAGAAGAATTTTTACCATTTCTGAAAAATGCTACGGTTTTTTATGGACCTCATTATATTTTTAAATGACTTTTTTTATTTAATATCTTTATAAATTGAACAAGAAAAATTTTCAGGTTTTATTGAACTGCTGATAACTGCTGCATTTAATTTTGATGGATATTTTGAATTATTTCATGTTCAGTTTCGGTCAAATACAGCACTGAGAAATCATATTTACGTGAGGGAATAAAAACATTTTTAATAAAACATTATGTGTAATTTTCTTTCTTTTTCCTTCGAGTTTCATCAATAAAAATTTACTTATCGCAGTGTTCAAAGCCAATTTAAACAAAAATAGAAAAAGTAGAAATATATATTAAAAAAAAGGAAGGGGAAAAGAAGAGAAGTAAAAAGCGTATCTTTTGAACAGCGCGTTTTTCGCTTCGAAAAATCAATTACATGACATTGACGCTTTTTTTTTATCCTTTTAAAGATTAAACATTAATTGTGTTGTATAAAATGACGATGAAATAGCCCACGGTGAAATTTCAACGACGATAAATTATCTATTCATATTTTTAAAAAGAAATGAAAGCTTTATTTGCATCCAGTTTTCTACTATGAAACAGATTTTTTTAAAGTTGAATCTTATTTTAGCAATAATATTCAATATATATAATATTTGCTTTGAAATTTAAAAAAAAAATATTTTTAGATATTTTGAATAAATGAAAAATGCTGGGTAAAAATTTAAAAATCCTGAATTTAAAAGACATATTATTTTGAATTAAATCACAGTGTGAGGATAATATTAATATATATTTGTACATATATACATATATATATATATATTTGTACATATATACATATATATATATTTGTACATATATACATATATCTATGCATCTGTACATATATATATTTTTGTACATATATGCATATATGTATATTTGTACATATATATATATATATATATATATGCTTTTAATTGTATATTAGTTTTAGTTATATTGTATGAAAGAAAAATGTAATAATCCATGATGTAGTGTCATAACTTATTAATGAAAGATAGTTATTACAACTAGAATATTTCTTTTATACTTTATTGGTTTCTTTTAAAAATGATCTAATTATCTGAAATTTTAAAAAAAAGAACACATTTGCAATTTTTAAGAAATAGTTTTCTCGATTTTTGGTATTCATAAGTTTAAAAAAAACTTTACAAAAATTTTCAACAGTATTGAAAATTAATATTGCAACTTTTATACCTTTGTACCTTTTTCTCGTGGGAACATACTATAATTTAATTACTATGGAAAGTCATTTTTTTCGATGTTATTGAAATATTTTTAATGTATTTGTTCACTTTCAATTGATCATTTTTGTACTAAGGGAACTAACTCTTTATTGAAATAGCTTCCTTTTTTTTAAATATTTCTCATCCCTCCCCCCAAAAAATAGGATAATTACTGCATTTTTGTAGTTCATTTTCAATTCTAGAATTATACTCGTGAAACTGAAATGATAATTAGGTTCTCGGAAATATACATGACAATTAATCCAGTTTCTTACTAGTTTCCGGGCATTGTTAAGCTCTTTAAAATTGTTCAATATTATATTTATCTTATATTTCCAGATTCCTTGCCCAGATCTCAAAATAAGTCTTAAGTATAAGCAAACAATTATTTTGGAAGCATTTTCCATAAGAGAATATTTTGAAAATATGCCATTTTTTTTTTTTTTTTTTTGCAAAAAATTGCATTTAAATGTTTTTTTTTACAGCAATAATATACTTAAAACAATTTTATAAGTATGATCAAATTTAGGATATATTAAATATCCCCAAAAAATATTCATTTATACTTTTTCAAAATCACAGTTCCAAACGTAGGCGGAAACCTGAATGAGTTAGAAAGGTAGGGAATATTTTTACATATAGACAAGTAGCAAGCTCCCCATTTTGGAATCTTAACTAAATGGGTGATATTTTGAAGTAACTTGCCTTAAGTTATACCGTTTTCTCAAATTGACTCAAACTACGTTAATTTTAATTAAACCAACCAGAAAAGTTATTTGCTCAACTTGTGGCTGTGATAATGAGCAGTATTTGTGATCACAGTACCTAACAGTGTGGTGAAGGGTGTAAGTTTTTCACATTTTAAAAATACGCTAATCAAATACACTTCGCTTAATCAAGTGATGTGGAATTTTGCCCTCAAAACTGTTATGCTCACCCCTCTAGCCCCGTGCCTACTTGAAGTTCTTTTTCTCTGCATATTCTGTGTACTTATGAATGGGAGCGTGTTTGTAACTATATTCTACATTTTGATGCGATCGAATATCATTTTTACATTACCTGTGTGTACTAAGATTAGGAAGGAAGAACTTTATCTTTACTACGCCATACATTTTGTTAACCTGTTCTTAGTGATTTGTGAAAACAGAAACTCGAATAAGAGATTTTTGGTTTATCTCTGAAGGGGATCTTTTAAATGCATTCTGCCTATATTTAAAATGTTTTCTTGGGTAATCTAAATTGTAAAAGGCGAAATTAATTTTAATTTCAATATTTTCTTTTTCTTGAATAAACTCCATATACTAAGTACTTTTTTATGTGTAATATATTCTGAAGTCATCAATACTGTGCAGTTCAGTTTTTGCATTTAGTGATAAAGTTGCTGCATTTATAAGTTCATTTAATGTACTCATTAAAATTTATGGAAACGAATCTCTTAACAGTTTCTAAAATATGAAACAAAAAACATCTTGGTAAAAGTTATTTTTCTTTTGCACTCTCTTTCTACTTTAGTCACTGATTAAAGTGTGTCTATCTTAAATTATTTTTCTAAAGTTTACGGTAGTGGAAAATTAATGAATTTTTATCCAAATTTATTGATCAAGCACCCTTTCAGTACATTCAAACCCAAACATTATATATTTCTTGAATTGAAATATAATATAACTGTTTTGCTAACAACTATTTGTAAGTTTAAGCTATATAAACAATTTTAAAATTTAAATACAGATTGAATTTTATACTAAATATATAAATATATATGTATATATATATATATATATATATATATATATAGTTTTGGATTTCGACATGTTGCTGTGTAACTCAACTAATAGTTCCTATGGTTTAATTCAAGGCTGGCCAATATTTTTGGGAAGAGTGCTATTATCTGATTTAAAAAACATTATGCGTGCCACTTCTATCTTTTCGAACAAACAAAATAATATGAAAAAGGTGTAAAAGTTTATTTAGAGGCTTATTATTTAATTTTTTGGCAAGTCTAAGTAGTGGAAATTCAAAAACAATACAGTAAATAAGACAAAAGTACAAACTTAAGTTTTATTGTTGATAAATGTTTTACAGGTTCACAAATTAGGAAGTTTAGCTATAAACAAAATGGAGTTACATGAGACATTTGATTCTAAATACTTAGACACTTGGTACTTTCTTAAAGTGGCTTATGACATTGTAGCATTTTTTAATGAAGTCATCTATATTAAGATTAGTATTCGAAAATATATACTAACAAAAATATATCGCGTTTTAGATGAATATCAGTAAATTTTGGGCTATTTTTTGATTTTATTATATACATAACATAGAATATTTGTTCAAAAACATATTGATCTACATCTACAACAATATCAGACAGCCAGATCGAGTAAATTTAGAAAATACTTGCTCTCGTACCACTTTTCAAAATTCATCATAATTCGGATTCCTTGCAGTTCAAATCATTTTCTTATACTTGCTTTCTGGTGTATTATGGGGCTGTAGGTTAATATTTCCGATTTGGATTTCAAATGAGTAATAATAAATGGCTCGCCGAGAAATTATGGGGGAAATGTATGAAAAAAACAGAATCCCCTCCTCCCCCTCCTTATCATTATCTTGAAAATCATCACCTAGCACTGAATGAATCCTGAAAAATGGATATTAAACTTTTAAAAGTATCATAACTCGGGGTTTTACTCACTTTGGTTGATAGCGTGAAATGTGGTACATAATGTAAAATGTGTTAATATTTATCTCCAAAATCGAGACAAAAGAAGTTATAAGATCAATTGGTAGGAAAAGTATAGTTTTTTACTTGAAGTCTTAATTTTTTTAATTTTTTAAATGTCTCGTAGTATCGGTAAGAAAAGTTAAATCCCAAAGTCAATCTGGGTAGCAAACACTCACAGGGCAGTTCATTGTTTTCTTCCAGATATTTTAAAAAACACGCTCTATAAAATTCCAAAATCCCAAGAGTGCACTTCCTTTGAAAAACCAGCTCACAAAACAATGAGGGAATATTTCATATATAACTTTATATTGCGATTCAATTAAGTGTATTTAAAATAGATTTTGGTTTATTTTTGTCTGAGACAACCGCGTTTCAACAAAACTGTAAAAAAAATCATATTTATTGCATTTTCAAATTTAATTTTTCAATTAGTCTTCACGTGTCACTTTTACAACCCAGCCGTGCCACACTGTGTTACGCGTGCCACGGGTTTTCCATCCCTGGTTTAATTATTGTGTTCCTCTGATTACAATAAATTTTAACATTTTATAAGAATTAGTAAACATTTTTAGAACTGAATAATTAATTGCATGGTATATTTTAGGGGAATAATTAAAACTTTAGATAAAATTGTATGAATAAGCCACCTCTGTAAGTTTGAAGTTAAATGAAGATTTTTATATTGACAAACGTACACAAAATATATAACATAACTGCAAGAGGAATAATAAAAAACTATCCCAGACTCAAAAAAATTTCTTTTGAAAAATAAAACTATCATGTCAAAGGTAAAATTTTCCACTTTGACTATTTCTCTTTTGTTTCATGAAACGTTTATTAATACACACTTAAATGAATTCAACCTAAATGTGTGTGTGTGTGTGTGTGTGTGTGTGTGTGTGTGTGGGAATATACAGGATGTTTCAAAAACATGTGTCAAGAATGTAAAGGCGTGTAGAAGGGACCGAAACAAGGAGATTAAATATAGTAATGATCATGCGGAAATATCCATTAAAAATCTAAAAGGCCGTACTAGAAATCAAATGAAATCACTTTGCTGCCTTTAATCAACCTTTACTTCACAACATTTAGGCAGAATATGTCGTTTGAGCAGTTCAAAGCTCAGTGACAAGCATTTGATGTAATGGGGCTGAAAATGGAAATGGAGTAACAGCTCAAATGATATATTGGATATACCAATTGTGCACTTGTAATTTTGCCATCATGTTCCCCAGATAAAACATGCCTTATTTCCTTTTACGGGAGACACATTAAAAGCAATGTCTGCTTAGATCCAGTTGTGTCTAATGAATAACTGATCCCCGGACTGTCAGTTGCTGTTGGAACAGTGTGTTCAATTCCTGGCATTCTGTGCACACCAATTCAATTTTTTTATCACTGTTGGCAGTCGTTGAATCAAGTTCCTATTGTAAAATATTTTGATCGTTAAAACTTACACTTTCCTTGACATTGCTACCTTTTTTCACTTATTAAAACCTATTTAAGTCTTAGAACTTACCAACGAAGCTCTTGTTATCGCATTTTTCTCCGTTTTATCTGCTTATTATATATATATACATATATAACATCAGGATAAATATGAGGTTTTGATTGCTGTGACTGAGGTCTGGAGACAATAAATATCGTTTTCCTAAATCCACTTCTTCTCCTGGCACTTTGTTTGAAAGAACGGGTGAAATGCAATTACCCAGTTAAAAACATACAGAATATTATATGTAAAGTACAGATCTAGAAATCTTCTTATATCCATGAATCTTCTCAAAATCATCAGTCTGGAGTCATTATTTGACTTGCCGAGCGTTTTGTGGACTGTTTATGTTCTACTACTTTTAGATGCCAAATGACCCTCTGAAAAAAAGCACATGAAGCTTTAAGATCTCATCCCTACACCTCAGATCAGTCATGGTGTGTCCCTGAGAGAGGTGTGATCATGCGGTTTAGTTTCCTAAGACCGGTGCTATGATTTGGAAAGCTTATTTGAGGACACAATGAACCATCTTGACCATTTTTCTTAAGAGATTTATCTGCCTCCCAATCTTTTTCCATCGTAATTCATTATGTACATGCTCCCTTTAGTCCAATGTTTGTAAAAGTTTCAAATGAAATAGTAAGCTTTTAGTAGCATAAGCAAAATTAAAATTTTAATCAATGGTGTTCAAACTACCTGTATTATTAATTTTCTTAGTGTGCATAAAATAAAAGAGAAATTGGAATTCATTAGATAATTAAGGAAAACGTACTTTCTTTGTTATGTTTACCAATGCTCATTAAAAATGGTTCAGTATTTTTAAGGAATCCATTGAAATGTATTTTCCCCTTAACTTTTGTATACCAGTGTGCACTCACATGCACACACATAAATAATTAAATTTAAAATATGGCACATATCAATCTCTTTTTATAACATGAACGTTAACTATCTTTACATATTGCAAGGAATTATATAAAAAACTAGTACATCTTTAATCCGATGTAATTCATTTTATTTCGTCAATAATTTTTATTTTTAATTTTATCCCATACAATAGTGTATTTTGATACTTTGTAAATGATGGCATGGCACTAAATGATTGTCTCAATTGTGAAGATATAAAAATGCGCTTTTATTAAGCCCTATTAGTCCCACAGACTTTGATAGTTTATCAATCTCGGAGATACCTGAGCAATTTCATCTGTTACAATATCTTGTTTCCGAGAGCACTGAACAAAATATTTTTACCTCTTCTTCCCTTTCTTTTCATTTCTTTTGCCCTCCGCTTTCCCCCTGTCGGTATTAATTCAGCGGGAACACAAATATGCGTGAAGGTGCCTCCGATTTTATATTTGATAAGCCCGAGGCACTAACAACTTTTCGCTCCTTTATGTGTCTTTTCTGCTCACTTTTTCCTCCGAAGCACTTTTCCATTTTTCCGGTAACATCCACATTTCTCTTTATTAACTCTTCTAGATAGAAAATGGGACAAACCGAATGGAAGCCTTCCGAAATGAGTCGCTAAGTGACATAAGTCATTCGATTGGCGGAGAGCCGAAGTTATTTTGTTCTGCATCAGCTGTAAAGTTTTTCCAAGATTAAACTGAGAAAAAAATTCAATAGTTAAAGTGTGGATTGTTAAATCAATATTATGTGGCTGTTTAATAATATGCGGTAAAATGTAGTATTAAGTTGTTGGTTGGAAAAAGATGTCCACACCATATTAAGTAAGTTATTAACTGAAATTAGTGTAATAAAACTATTTAAACAATTTTAAATTTCTGAATTTTCCTGATAAATAAATAATTTTAGGGTTAATGAATATCCAAATTTAATCATGTGAAATATGAGAAGTTACCCAAAAGAAATTGAATCTAGTTTTTAAAAGTTATTTTCTCAAACTTTAACTCGGGAGGAAGCGCTCATTCACGATACTTAAGCTAGTGGTCGTGCAGGGTGATGGAGTCCCCCTAATCTTTTTCCCTTTATGATACTTTTTATTGTATGCGATAAAAATAGTAACTACAGAGAATAATTTAATTAGGAGAAAGTATACTTAGCTACTTTTAAGAACGTTTTACCTTTTTACTTTTTTTTTTGGCAGGTAAAACACTCATATTATGTTGAAGTTATCGTAGTTTTACTTTCCTTCGATGATTGACAAGTAGCATGTTGAATTTTTTCTTGCTTGTACCTTTTTGACAGGACGCAGTGCGTCTTACGATACACTTTTGGCTTTACATCTTACTGGATAGAAATTTTTAGGTAGAATTTCAAAATTTACCTTTCAATTGAAACGTTTCTTGTTCATATACTTTATGTTACTTTCATATCCATGATTAATGTCCATTATTTCATCAATTTCATCCCTTGCTTGATTGATTTCTCCTTCATCCAATAGAACAGTGCTTCTCAAACATTCAATACTTGAGACCCAATATTCAATCATGACTTCCATTGCACCCCACCCCCTCCAAGCAATAATACTGCAGTGAAACCACTAATACTATACTTTGACGCTAAAGCTACAGTACGACTTTAACCTCTTAAGTGCAACCGACGTATAAAAACATCTCACTCAGCTAAAGCCCCCTCGGGGGCTCTTATTCTTTAGGTGAGTACGGGTGTCACAATCCCGAGGTTCCCTAGTGATCTTTTCCTTTTCCCACGGGGTCTTTGGTAAACACGGGCTTCACGAACCCGGGGTACCGCAGTGATCCTTCTCTATTTTCGACCCTCTTTCTTGTCATTCAATTCATTCTTTCTTTCTCTTCCCGTCTAGACCACAGATATTAAAACAAATGTTTGGCGCAGTATAGCCGAAATCGGCTCTTGCGCCAATAAACCCCAAAATCACTCACTCACTCACTCACTCAGCTAAAGCGTTAATTTCCCAGGTAGTAAAGATACGTTTTTCCGAAATACGACTTTCTCCGTTTATTGCTATCCATAAAATGCTTACGAATGATTTGGAATGTAATTAAAAGACCTTGACAGTGTATGCGAAAAATTCACTTATTTCAGAGAAGATTTTGCTTATGTATTCTCCTTTTCGTTCTCCCAATACATCACATACTCTCGCATACGTGGAAAACGGTGGCATTAAGGAGCGAAACACGTAAGTTTTGACTGGCAGTTAAGGGATTCCTTATAAACCGTACAAGTTATCATGAGATAAGTGTTAATTTTTGTAAAAAAAATTATATTTAACAAGCCCATGGGGTCAATGGTAATTATTAAACGCGTTATTAACTTAGTATTGTTAAATTAGCCATAAAATACATTGTGTGCAGTACGAATACATTTATAAATGCATTATATCAGTACAGATGTGTATTTTATATTTTATTATGACTTAAGTATTTTGTTTCTTTACTGTCTGTAAATTAATAATTTATTAATTAATCTTTTCTTTTCGACTTTTCAATATGTTTGCCCCCCCCCCTCGAAGAATTATCACGCCCCCTAGAGGGACGCACCCCACAGTTTGAGAAACGCTGCAATAGAGTTACAGATACCCATTTCTTTTTTATACTATGTTTATTTACATTTATAAACCATAATGGGTCATGCAATACAGTTAGCAAAATCACAATCACAGGGGGAAAATGTACTCTTTTCATAGAAAATATTTTGGTACAAAAGTGGGAGTGGGAATCTGTCACATCCCAAGTACCTTAATATGATAAAAAACGTTTCAGATTCTGAATAAAGATGGATGTATATGGCAAATACATTTAAGTTTCCTTGAAGACTATCACATAGGAGTGTTTTCTGGGTTGTTGGTAACAAATAAATGGTTTCCCATGATTAACGATTTCATTAGCCTAGGGTGACTTTCCCTCTCGTGACCGCTCCCCGATTAAGCACAAACTTCCAAAACACCTTCAAAATACTCTCCCCCCCCTTGCACCATTACACTAATCTAATCTTTAATTTCACTTTTAAAATTGTTTAAATTCTTCTTTAGTGATGCTTGCAGCGCATCCATTGTTTTTTTTCTTCGTCTTAGTAGCACGAGCAAAACGCTTTCTTTTCTTGTCTCTTTTTATTCGAGAAGCAATAAAAAAATGCCTCACGGATCAAAGTCGAGGGAGTATGGGAAAGGGTGAAGAAGAAGGACCATACCATTTTCTATCTATTTCCGTAAAATAGGGCTCTATGAGCAATGCCATTGTCAGAATTCACTGAAATGAGTTCCATGTCACTTCCGACAGCTCCACAATTTCTGCAATGGTTCCTCTTTAATCCTTGATGATTCCTAGATGATGTCATAATTTATTCAATATTCTTATATGTTCCGCTTGTGGAGTTTTTCTGTTTTGTTACAGTTAAGACCCAATGGAGTGAACAGGGATCTTTTTGTAATAGGCATCGTAGTTATTCATTATCTCAATACATGGAAAACAAATGAAATCAATCAGTAAAATCTTATAAAACGTGAAATTTACTTCTAAAATCAGTTAAATAATAAGTAAAAATTGCTATAAATATTTCCAAATACATTTTTTTTACAAGTGCATTTCAACACTCTAGCTAACTATCAGTGATTAAATGTCACCACAAAGCTTCAGATAAAACAGTAATTTCGGATAAATATGGAAATAAACAATAGTTTCGAATAAAAACGTGCGATTTGTTTTCCTTTAGAAAGTAAACATACCCACCAATCAGAAGATTTATAACGAATAGGAGCTAAATATATACTTAAAAATATGGAAGTTACCTTTTTAAAATATTTCCTTTAATTTCAAGTGTTTTTTTTTAAGAATCCGATTACCCGCATAAATCAGTAGATTACTGTATAAGTATTTTTATCATATTTTTAAAAAAAAGCTTCAAACTAAGCTCAGAATAGTAATAAAATGAACAATTTTGATGAAAAAACATAATATAGTCTTGAGAAGAAGAGCTAAGCGTTGACAGAAACTCGTTTGATATATTTTTTTTAAATTTCTGAAATACGTTATTGAGAGTTTACTATGCTTTCTTTGTTATACTAGAGTCGTATATATCTCTCTTCGTTCAAAACCTTTTGAAAAAATGTAGGGAACTCATTTCACCATGCAATATAACTTTCAATAAAAAAAAAAATCCTGCAAACTGTACAAAACTGTCCAACTTGACGCGAAGGTCCGCTTTCCATGTTTGAATTTGTTGTTCACATATCATTTCTCGGAACTGGAAACTATCCTTTGAATTGAATTATATCGACTATTATCCAGCACGAAATAATAAACAAGCGCATCGCATTTCAAATTCCGTTGTGTTTCTCCTCTAAAAAAAGGAATTCTTCCTTCCCATTTACCCTCAAGTCTCTCTCCTCCTATTTTGTACTGAAAAAAACGAGTGCTGAAAACAGTTCGATATTTTCCTTTGTCGGCGATGTTTTTTCAGATTTCAGAATCTCGGTTCTATGTTGGGGAGTTGAATCGAAACAAAAACGAAAAATAGAAGTAGTAAGAAAATAGTAAAATATTCAACCCTTGAACTCATCGCCTTTTCAGATTTCTCTGCTGCGATGCAAATAACTGAAACGATACAGATAAAATATAAATGCGAGCTGGTTGATTGTAAAACTTCATCGATCTTTTTTTGATGTAGACATCGATATTATTTCTGCGTTAGTAGTGCTCGTTGTTGTTGATAGTGAAGATACCTTCCGCTTCTCCGTTGCAATGATTCTTTTGTTTCTATCCGTAATATATTTCAGTTTTTAAATAAATGCATACAGAGGCACATCTGCAAGCAATTATGGATATAAAGAATTGGAAATTCTGAAGTTCTCTTTATGATGTTCAGAAAAATAAAAAATATGTATCAGAAGCCGTCGATATATATAATTAGTAATACGAGTTTGGAATAATTAAATGATTCGAAATATTCTTTACTTGCTGCATACATTTCAATTTTGATGTTAAGATAGAATTGACTTAAGTAATATGAAAATATAAATGCAATAATACTATTATTATTTTAGCAGTTAAAAGTATTAGTAACTCAGTTAAAAAGTAAATGAATACTAGAATTCTACCATTCATTAAATACGAGAACTCTACAAGCTTTTGAAACTGTTATTTTTTTTAAAAAATGAAACAAATTTTAAATTCTGTAAATATTTGTTTTATTCCGACGAAAAAATGTTATATACATTCCTATTTTCAATACATTTTGACATTTTTATAAAAAAAATTATATTAAGGAAGCAATCAAATTTTTAATACTGAAACAGAGCATTGATTTTCAATAGTATTATTCATATTTTTTATTGTAATTGCTTGTAAATTTCTGTTTAACATAAACATATTTTTAAAAGCACACCAATTAACTTAGAATATATTGGGTTAGAGTGTGAGTGTGTCTATTAACAACATACCTCATAATTTTGAACCATGGCCAGTCCTAGGTTAGAACAAAATGTTGCATCCATGGATACAAAAGGCTAAATCCGAAGTACTACATATGCTTAAAGATTCGAAATAGAAAACTCTGAAAATATTATTTGCAGTAATGTTCCAATGTTAACATACATTTATATTTTTCTTCCCATATAATAATTTTTATAGCATTGAAAAAGCTTAGATTAATTGATGAGTTGCGATTTAGTATCATTCAAATGAGGCTTTTATTGATATACTTTATTATTTTGAATCATTATTAAATGGTATTATTAGTAAGCATGACACGTGAATTGGTAATTGAAATGACAAATACATGTAGTAATGTAGATTGACCATTAGAACAAGGTAGCTAGTCTTCAGTCAACTTCTTTAGTTTAATTAGTCATGATTATAATATTTACATATTACATATAATTTAATTATACTTCGCTGATATAGGACGTCATTAAAAATTCGAGCCGTCTTGCTCTTTTATCGGTAGTTTTTAATAAATAGGAGGCAACGTTGTCTTCGTACTCGTCATGGAGTTCTTTAACGTCGAGTGTTAACAGTGTTCAAGACTCCAAACTCCGCAGGATTATTTTTGTTTTCTATCAAATATGCGCAACAACGTTCCGAGAAGAAACCCGTATGCGGCTAGGTGGTAGAAGCCCCAGCACCATATATATATTTGTCATTTTAGATTATAAAAATTTCATTTAAATAAATGCGTATAGTAATATGAAAATAATTAAGTTGTTTTATGTTTTTAAACATGATTGGCTCGAAGCAAAATGCTTATACGCTGAAAGAAATATTTTCTTAATTATTAGTTTTGGTAGATATATCTTTCTGGATTTATTTGTTTATTTTTTGCTCTCATATAACACAAAATTAACCATCTTGTCAAAGAGAAAAATCAACATATCAACAACTATTTAAAAATAAATTAATTTTCTACACTCTTTTTCTCAATACTTATTTCTCCAAAAAAAAAAACAAAAAAAAACATATAAAAATCTTTAAATTTTCCATTAAACAGCAGTAAAAATTCATATTATTTTATTTTAATTAAATGCGACTGAAATTGTATTACACTGGATTTATATAATTTCGTGCATTTCATATGAATCACCAGTTGCTTATTCAAATGTTAATTCTGGGTAATATTTTAGTGAAGTTCTTAACCAGAATAAATTTGAACGTGCAAAAACAATGTTTGTCCAAAGCGATAAACGAATTCAATTAAAAATGAATGTCTCGACTTTAAATTTCAGAAATGACGAGCAAAATGTACTATTCTTTGAAATTAAAATATCCCACTACACATAATTTAAATGACATCTTATTTTGAAAAAATTCAATTTCTGTAATTTTCAGCAGCTATATTATAACTTAATATTTCAAATAATTTTATTTGCAAACAAATATGATTCTAGTTATTGATATTGCAGTAATATTTATTTAATTGGTTGTGTGAATAAATTTTTTATCATGAATTTTAGAATTTATTGTAAGAAACGTAAAATATATATTTGCACAATATAAAGTGAGAAAGGTATTTTAAGAGAAAATAACAGTTAGTAAAATTCATAAAGACTTTCATTTTGATAAAATGTTTAACTCCAAAATTAATAAATGAGAATGCCGTACAAGTATTTGTTATATATGTATTAAAATATATGGATCGGGTAAATAGGATAAAACATTAAAAAATACTCATGTTAGTAAAAGTTAATTCAAAAATTTTATTCATATATATGTGTACCTGTAGGGGAGATTTAAGAGTGTATCAACGTAGTTTTTTAGTACTATTGTTAAACAGTCATTTAATTGACATTGGTAAAACTTCTGATTTAGCACACCTTCTATTGCGAATATATTCAAAGGCATTAGAAAGTAGCTAAAAAGCATGTAGGCATTCAAAGCATGGGTTATTTAATTACTAAAATCGTAAGAGAACTAACATGGCCGATGTCGACAGTATCAAGAAATACACGGATGGGAAAAAAATGATCGGGCAAATTGCAAATAGAATTTAGCCTTGGACAAGTATGATATGAGATGCTATCGTATATTGCATGTAGCAAACGAAGCATATATTAGATAATAGTATCACCCAGTTCGATCACGGTGCTAGTCGCGCTGTCAGAAAAAAACAACACCCGCGCAATGTTCGTTTTATCATATGCAATTTGAGAGCAGTAAAGTTTACTATTGCTCTGTACGTCCTGTCTGTTCACCAAATATCCTCTGAGTACACACGGAGTACGTGCTCGTTAAATCAGTGGATCCGAAAGTCTTGTGTGTGGTCACAGCAGAAACCAGGAGTGCAAGGGGCTGGAGAATATTTCCCTCTCCTCCAGTTCCCTGCTTAAATTGTGGAAGTGAGATAGGTGGTGGCGTCATCTATTGTTAAGAAGTCCAACCTGTCTTACATGATCTGGCAACTTTCATTCCTTCCCTTTGGGAAGGACACGACCACCACCACCACAACGTCCTGTCTGGGCAAAAGAAGACAGAAAAATGAACTGGAAACGAAATGGGAGGAATAATGTCAATTCACGCCGATGGGAAGTTGAATATATGACGTTAAGTTCTTTAAAATATGAGTTCTACAGGACAGGTTAGAATTTTATTAGAGTTCATGGTGGCAAAATCTGGGTTTAAAGTGTTTTCTTTTGGCAGTTTTTGGGACCTTTAGTTACTTGTAGCAACCTAATTTAATGAAATTCTATATTAGAAATGCTGGGAGAACATCTCTATTAATTTATGTTGTACGACCATTCACCATGAAAATGGAATGTTTCCTCAAGATAACTGTCTCCTTAATCCTAGTTAGATACTATATGATTGGATAAGCATTCTTTTTACTTTTTTTGACACGAATTCACCACCTAGAAGCCCGGATAATTTATTGATTCCTTTTGGGAGTTTTTGAGAATTACATGAAAACATGTCACACAGCCTCAGGGGTCCATTCTGAGTTACAGCTCTAGCCATTGTTGGCAAGATATTACTCCGCAAACTTTCTGAATCTACCCCCTGCAGCGCCTGCAGCGTGGTAGCCGTTAACAAGAACCTAAAATTGCTTATAGTTTGACATTCCTAATTATGTGGCACTTCAAAATCAATATACGTGTACGCTCACACACGCTAAAGCACAAGAAAACGTGCGCATGCAGAGGGGAATATTATTGCTAAAATTTACAACTGGTTACATGTATCTGAATTAAAACTCTAGAAAAATTGTTTTACTTTGTTAGGAAGAGTTTTCCAAGACGGTAGATTCAGAATATCTTAGCTTAAATCTTAGTTAGAAATATAGAGAATAATTTTTAGTGATTTGTGGCAAAGTAATTTTAGATTTACAAGTAAGAAAATTTAAGGCTACACAGTACCCTAAAAATGACTAATTCAACAAAAAACACTTTTTTTGCATTTTCCTGTAGACCCCCATACGATTAGGAATCTTAACTCCAAATTTCAGATATAATAACTAATTATTTTTTAAGATATTTGAAGTTTTCTTAGTGTTATTGTCTGTCACTATATTTGCCTGCTGAGGGGTGTGGCTAGTTTCGGTTCTATTTTAAGGCATTTTTCCATTCTTAAATTTAATTAAACATTAATATTTTTTCAATAAAATCGATACTTACAGAGAGAAGTGGTAACTAACTTAGACTTTTGCTGCTAAAATCGTTTCTGTTTGTTTATATTTTGAGTTTTTGGAGTGCTTATAGTTACTTAGCTAAAATTGACAAAAAAGGTATTTCTCAAGACCAATATTTATTCTGCATATAATTTATATAACTTAAAATAATTTTACTTTGTTTAAATTAAATTTTTTCTGTTGAAAAAATGCCACGGAAAAGAACTTTCGCTGCTTGCAAAGAGAAACAATATTTCTAAGAGATGGGGTACTGCTAAAAGTGACAATGCTAAAAACCAGCCTTTAGCTGATAGAAATACAACACTTCAAGAAACAAATATTTTGAATACGAGATAGAGTACTACAAATAAAAGTAAATATTTCAGTGATTTTCCAAATTACATTGTAGTGGATACTGAATGTTTAAGCAATTTGTTTGCAATTCATTTACGCAATATTGTCATAGTACATCCTTAAAACTTTGCTTTGGTCAATGAAATGGACTTGCATTAAAAGTGAATATTATATGTGATAATTGTGACCGAACACAAAGTCAAAACACGGTTGAAAAAGAACAGATTGTTATACATTTTCCTTGATAAAAATGAATTTTAAGTGAGCTAACAATTATTTGTATAGTTAACACGATATTCCGCATAGTTTTTAAATTCAACAAATTTACATCAACATTTAAAATTCGAAATCAGAACAAAAATAGTTTTAATGATGTATTTTTCAACTTTCTTGCGAGATGAGAACTATTTATTCTTTCCGAAAAGTGTGAAAGACTTCTGCGATACATTACTGAATATTTACAGTTTCAGCACGTGTTTCCGACTCGCAGATGTCCTGTGCGTTTTTGCTATAAATCGTTGCTGTTGAAAGACACATTCTAAAAACAGTTTGGAGCTTAGAGTATTACATTTGTATTCCAAAATCATTTTGATCGACATGGATTGGATGAAAGCTGGTGTATTTTATCGTATTCTGAGCATAAAATTCTTTTTCTGCAAAATAAAGTTTATAAACCTTCTTTCTTTTAAAATAGATTGAGGTTATTTGTTTTTAGTGTTACACTTTGAAAAGTTAAATTGGAATTAATGAATAAAAACTCATGAAAAAAGCAATTTATTATTTCATGTCTCATTTTTTTCTTTTTAAACAAATGTGCTTACAATCAATGCGTATATATGTTACCGTTAAAGTGTATAATTTGGTTATTTCATTCAATAACTAGATGAGTCAGTTAAAGTATTATAGATAAAAATTCCATACTTTATCTAGTTATTCTATGAAATAACTAAATTTTATGAAACAACTTAGGATAGACCGTTAAATCAAAAAATAAACAACTTCAAAGTTATTTTACAAATTAATTGAACATAAATAGCTGAAATCTCTCGGAAAAATACCCTTTATCCCCTTTGTCAATGAATAATTGTTTAATAATTAAGAAAATCACAGAGGATATAATTTATTATTTCTCATATTGCTAACATTAATCAAACAAAATAGGGAAAAAAGAATTTTGCAAAAATAGATTATATTTAAATATTATGAACAAAAATACATGCTGGGAAGAAAAATTGTTGCTTCATAAAACCATTGTGTAAACTTTTTAAAACAAAATGTTAAACATTAATTTAAATTTATGAAATTTATTAAACAACATTAATTTTAATTTTATGAGATACCTTTATATTACTTTGCATTACTTATTAAAGCAAGGATTGTTGTGATGACCCCTTTGGATTGCACTGCTTATTATTTCTGAAACAAGCCCACTTTTTAAATTACACATTTTTTTTTACAAAAGTACTTTTTAATTCTTGTCCAGTACCTCAGCTTTAAGCTGTTGCAACAGATCTAAGCATTGTGTCAATATTATGAACTTCTTCAATGAAATTAATTCACGCTGACATACACTGAACTGATATCTAGAGTATAATTGATTTTTTCCCGTCCATTTCTAGTTCCTAATCGGAAAATTCCTTCCCAAAGCAGCTAGAACCATTTCAAAGAAATTTCCAGTGTTATATTTATACTTTAAAAATCAAGTAATCATTATTCTATAGAATAAATAGTTAAGGTATCCGACTAACCTAAAATTATGAATTTTGCCAAAAATTGACATATTTGCTTATAAATTTATTATATAGGCCATCTTATTAGCTTTTTCGAATGTGTTTTTTGAAAATACCCAGGGATCGCTAAAAAAGTTTTGAAAATAATTAGATGAAATTTTCTGTGTATATTATGTATAATAATAAAAGCGTTTTAACCTTCAGGCTTTTGAACCACTGTCTTACTACACAATTTACAGTCCCTTATGTAAAAATAATCACTGTTTTTCCAAGCAATTTCATATAATTACAAAACTAAAGGGCTCTAGTTTTTGTAAAATTAAAATATCTCTTATTCTGAAGGTCGTGTCAAAAAGGAATAACATAGCAACACACCGGAATTGAAAAATTGAAAATCTGTTCATAAACCTTTGATACAGAATAGACTGCGTTTATGTCATTTTTGTCAATTTTTACCAATGTTTTCCCTATTTCGCAATAATAATTTCTTTTTATATTTTTAATTTTAGTGCATTAAAAAATCCCCATATTCCCATTTTATTAAAAAAAAATTGTCGCAAGTAGTTGGATACCTTAAAGCATAGAATTCAATAATTTTATATACTTTAACTGGCTTGTCCAGTTATTTCATGAAATACTTAGTTATTCTATGAAATAACGGATTTTAAACTTTAACGGTAACATATATATGAACTTCTGGGACAAAAAACTAATTAACGCCATGCTGCCTTCTTTTTTACTTCTTTAAATTTAAACAAAATACCCATCTTGAAAAGAGTTGCATGAATTAATTTGATATATGGTTGATAGAATTAAGAAAATATTAGGTTCTGGTTTTATCGATGTAAATAAATTCCACAGATTTTTGGATATACTTAACTTACACATTTATCCGACAAGAAATAATAAAAAACACTAACTACTGCATAAAATTCATTAACTATTGAAAAAATTATGAGACATTCATTTAACAGTGTAATAGGAAAATATAAAAATATACATTTTCATAGCCAGGCAACTTTCTCCCTTCGTTTTATAATACTTAGCAAAATTCTGTAGAATATAATGGACAGATATTTTGAGTTCATATACAATACTCTTTGTAAAAAAATGCCACACCGTGTAGGAATCATCAGAATTAAATGCCCTTTGCAACAAATATCAATTGTAGGATGTTCTGTAAAATAGTAAAGTTTCAGAGCCACCGCACATGCATTGCGTGCGCTGCGCCCTCTGAACTGATGTTGTAAGTGTATAAATAGAGGGCAGTAGCGAGACGTTGAAAATAGTTAATGATTATTTGTTTGTGGCGAACGTTTAGTGAGATCTAAGTATGTCTTCACGATATAATAAAGATAAATTCCAACAACATACGGAGTTTGAACGAGAGATGATTATCGGCATTCAAGAAGAGGACTTTCCTATTGCGTAATAGGAGCTCGTGTGTAGCGGAACAGTTCCACAGTGATGTGAGTTTGGAAGCAGCGGACCGACGAACACTGAACAACTCGAAAAACTGGCAGTGGACAACAGAAGGTGACGTCAGCGAGTGACGATAGACACCTACTCTGCATGGCGGCGAATGAACGTACAGCTTTCACCAGGCAGTTGGTCTATTGCTACAGGTGTACTAATGTCAGCTTCGTCAATTTGTTGACATCTGCTTCACCGTGGATTGCGTGCAAGGGTGTCTTTATACAGGGTCCCCCTCACGGCAAACTATCGACGGCTACGTTTGCAATGGGCTCATGAGCACAGAGCCTGGCAAGATGATTGGTACTAAGTTGTCTTTTCAGATGTATCACGCTTTAATTTGTGGGACCATGATGGCCACGTTCCTTTTAGATGATATGCCAGTGAACGCTGCCTTCCAAAGTGCGTTATCGAACGACATAGTGGCCTAACACCCAGAGTTATGGTTTGGGGTGCGATTTTATATCATGGACGATCCAATTTTTCTACGAATTGAGAGTAATCTCAATAGGAACATGTACGTCAATGAAGTACTGCAGCCCGAATTTTTTAGCAGGAGAATAAATACACCACATGTTTCAAATATTGTTCGAGACTCCTGTTCAGCCAAACACATGGAACTTCTTCCTTGGCTTGCTTATTCTCAGGATATTTCGAATATTAAGCACGTATAGGATTTGGTTGGTCGGCGTCTCGCACGTGATCCGCGTCTTGCAGATTCAAAAGACGAACTTTTGCTGCGCATACAAGCAATATGGAACTCTCTTCCACAAGCAGAGATTCAAAATCTGTTTCATTCCATGCCACGCCATATAGCAGCACTTATTGCAGCGCGTAGTGGCTACACCAAATACTGATTTCAGGCACTTAATATATTAAAAGAAATCATTAAAAGAAATTAATTATTAAAAGAAAAATTGATATGACGATTTTCTTACTATACTAAGACTAAAAAAATATTAAAAGATAATTTAAATAAATAATAAAAAAATATTGATTATATTCTAAATCTTTTCGACAGAATAATAACATATTAATAATGAATATATTGTAAATATTATTTCCATGATTTTTTATTGTATCACCATCCAGAGTTTAATATAACTATAACGTTCTGTAATAATTAATTAGTATAATTATAAACAGAATTCATTAAAATAATATAAAATATCAGTTGAAGTCATTTTTTTAAATATTTAAAGAACACTAAAAACTTTAATACATTTAAAAAAATTAACATTTTAGGAATTACTACTCATCTTACTTTAATATACTCTATTTTAAATAAAAAATACACCAAAGTATGATGAATTAAACTTTACAAATTGAATATTTCATTTGCAACACTTCGTACATTCTTTGTTTTATAAATTAAATTTTTTCATTTTTTAAACCGTCTGTAAAATACGGCCTTTGTTAACGAAATGTTTAAAACTTTAGTGGTTTTTAAAAAAGATGTGTGAACAACTATGATACTGATCTTAATAATTGTGTATTTATAAGAAATTATCCAATTCTCTAATTCTAATCATTTAAGCGCTTAATAAAATTTAATCAATTAAAACACTAATAGCAACGCGCACATGCGTGCTACCATGTTGCTATTAGTGCTTTTAGTATTCTTACAAAAATATTCGGATAGTGTAATTTCTAAATTGTACTCTTTTTAGCACACATAATATACTAAAATTGAAATTAGAGTTGCAAAATATTGTTGCAAAAATAGTTCACTTCGGTTGCCATGGTCACGATCTACTGCTTGGACCTATGTGCCAGGCTGCAAGTGACTTGTCAAAAATAACATATTTTGTTTTCTTTCTAGTAAATTTAAGTTTTGTTTCTCGTGTTTATATTTGTATTGTAATTTTCTTTCTCTCGTGCTTTTTATTATCATTAATTGTATTTGTATTTATAAGATTTAATATAATTATAATTATATATATATATATAGTGAAGTTATGTGACTTTCGATTCAAATATATAAGGAGAGAAAATATTTAGTTCATAGAATAAAGTCTTGAGCTGTGTTTAGAAATATTTGTTGTCATTTTATTTAGAGTATCGAGGACTATATTAATTTAATCAACGCGACAGTTTGGTGATAGCAGCGGCTAAAATAAATTAATTAATTAAATAAATACAAAGGAAGAGCTACGCAGAAGTCTACTAACTCAAGGACATTCTCCAGAAATCTGTTCATTGCTGGACCCAACTAGAGGTATAAAAAATGCCTAATGCAATAGAAATCACCCATGTGGATGTCAATTGCACTCCTGTTAAATTTGCACCGATGCTGATAGTGACCTATCATCTACCCAGAATCCCTTGTGTATTTTTGAGAGACGACCAACAAAACCCTAAAAAATAACTGAATGACTTTGAAATAACATCCACCATAAGATATGCTTGGCGAATGTCATTTTCTATTTCACCGGAACAGCTTGGTAGTAGTTCGGTTACAATGTGGGCGTATTCACCAATTGAACTACGTTAAGAAACTTACTAAATAATGCGTTTTGTTGAACTGATGGAGTACAATATGAAGCTGAGAGAGAGTTACTTACTCGAACACAGAGATTAGGAGAGACGTCTGAATCGCACATTTAATATATTCTCTTTTTGCCGGAAAGTTAATCCTTCTATGTCGAAAGACGAGAAAGTAGCTCATCTCATGAAAGGCATAGTAGAGGATTTGTTCCACACATTTTAGTCCATGACATTGGGGCGATGGATGAATTTATTAATAAGGTGTCGTCATATCAAAAGTCTACGAAAAAGATGTATCCTAAGAACACGATTTCAGAGGCTACCTAATGTCTCGGCAGTATCATCCAAAACCGATCTTAGGGACATAACATTTGTAATTCGGGATATTATGACAGAAGAATATGTAAATATTTCACCTAAAATACGATGCATCAAAATTTAAGAACATGATTCAAATCCTGAAATTTCATCTATAGTACGAGACGATGTTATGGAGGCTAAGGCACTCTTTTCCGCCTCAAAACGATGCAAAGATCTTCCTCGGCACAATACTGCTTCTTAACGTGCAGTCACAAATAGGTTGCTACCAAGGAGTAAAGCAAGAAATAATCGCGTATTCAAAATGTAAAACTTACCTTTAGAGAACCGACAGCAACGTACCTCTCTGCTATTACTGCGGACTCCAGGGACACGTTTTCAGGTACTGTAGAAAGAAACGTCGTATGTTTGTGGATGCAAGACCTGCTAGAATTTAAAATCCCGGCGAGACGGAGACACTGACTCCACACAAAATTTTTAAAACTCTGTGGATAGCCGATTTCCTCCAATTTCAGGAGCAATTCACCATATTCTTTACATTCCTGCACCAGCCGACAGTTGTCCTTACACCAATCCAGCCTGTAGTCTCATTAAATACACACTCTTTAAGACACAACGTTTATTAGACATCACAGCGCCACCACACAGCCGTTCTCCACGCCCATTAAATGAGGACAACTTACTCGAGCAATCTGTGTAGGAGATGAGGCCGCAATTGAAGCAAATCTCTCGACGTACATTACAACTAAATTGGAAAATAAGGAAATCCATGCGACTATAATTTGACAGTGTATAAAAGCTCCCGTTGGTTCAGGTGCTGATTACTCCGTCATATCTGATGAATTACGCTGAAAATTGAATGTTTCTATGTGTGCAGAAACTGGACTCACACTGAAATTTGCTTGTTGAAAACCTGTTGCCACCTCGGGGGAGAAAGGTATTAAAAGTAAAGAATGGAATTGTGAAACCAATTGTGAATTTCTAGTGTTTCCGTAATGCAGTCATCAAAATGATAATTATTTGGGGCATTTTCCGGGCCACTGAAGCATTCAAAGATCTGATAAATGTCTCTTGTTGGATTCCATGAATGAAAATTTAATGGAATATACAAAGAGAAAAGAAAAATCCTCTAAAGGCTTTAACTCCATACGTTAAAGGAAGAGATGCCATAGAGATAAGGAAAGGATATCTTACATAACCAAAACAAAATGATAATCAGTAAAACGGTTGTACACGGCATTTTTAATAAAAATGAAAGTCAAGCAAAATACACTCCAGGTCACACAACATAAAACACCCTGAAGGAATCTTACAAACCATGTGAAATGTACACCATACATTGGTGGCTATAAAATATAGAAATCATTAGCATTATAACTCAGACGTTCATAATGGCAAATGTAGCACCACCCGCAAGAGCTATATAAAAGGATAACAGATTGGCGACTTGGAGTACGACAATTGTTTTTTCGTGCGTTTATTTTAGTAAGCTATTTGCCTTTGTCTCGTGGAAGACACTGAACTTCTTTTGACTAAGTTTTTGAATTCGACCGATTAAGGATAGTAGCTTATATAGATTATGGGTCAGATAATTCTGTCAACGTATTGGACCAAATCAAGCAACTGTGATGTGGATGTGTCATTGCTGGCTAAAGGAGGAATCCACGGACCGACAAGATCGATCACCCTCCCCCCCCATTGTTGAACCGCTGTCCGTGACGAAAGACAATTGGTGCGCATGGCATTTATGGATCGCGCAGAAACATCACGAACCATAGCACAACAGATTAAGTCTGTTATGCATCATTATGTGTTAGTTCGTACCATTCGACGCCGTTTGCAGCAGATTGCAATGTCCACAAGGCGTCCATTGCTTTGTTAATCCTTAACTAGAAATGACAGGCGTATTCATCACCAATTGTGCGATGAATGTTTGATATGGGCCAAGAAATTGAATGACATTGTGTTTGCTGATAAATTCCGCGTATGCCTGCCCATCACGAAGGTCGGACTCGAGTTTGAGGATACTGTGGTGAAATGCTGCTCAAATGTATTGTTATGCATCGTCACACTGGCCTTGCACATGGTATCATGGTTTGGGGTGTTATTGAATTTCACTTCTGTACCACTCTATTACTCATTACCGGTACATCGAAGAGCCAGCGCTGCATCTCTGAGGTGTTGGAGCTCGTGGACTTTCCATGTATTCAGCACGCCATATATCTACAGGATAATGCGTGACCACATATAGCACGCAATGGTCATGATTCTTTTTTTTACCTGTCAGATTCTTTTTTTACCTGTTTCCCAATATATTCCCAATCAAATACGTGTGGTACATCCTTGCACAACGACTGGCCCGGAATGCTCCTCTCGCTGTCTACACCTGATCAACACTGGCATTATGTGGAAGCCACAAAGACTGCTGTACCCCAAGAATGCATGCAAAGCCTGTTTGATTTAATGTCAAAACCGTTCTAGACAACAATGGCGGCTACACTAGCATTTGATTTTGTCATTATCCACACGTCATAACAGGCTACAATTTTAATCATTTGATTTTTGCAATACACGTTACATGCCAAATAAATTTCGCTGCAATAACTCTAGTATTTCTTGGAGTTGCATTTTGTGTGGCCAGCAGTGTATATTTACATGTATCCATATATTTGACATTATACATGCATTTATTGACATATGATAAGTAAATAGGGAAATAAGTAAGTAGAAAATATATTTTAAGAATTTCAATAATCACACGTTTGCTATCTTTAGTTTTTAAGACGAAAGCTTTTTCAAAAGATAATCTTGTATTAAAAACAAAATAAGCATTATTTTGCAAAATATTTTGAAACTGTAAATCCTTTAAGATTAAATTTGCTTTTATTATCCTTTACATCTTAAAACCAAATGGACATTATAAATGCAAATTTAATTTAAGTTTAATGTAACTAATATACTGCACTTTCTTATTTTAATTACTTTCAATAATCATTTAGAAATATACTGTTAAGCAATTTCAGTGAATAGCATTTATATGTTTTTATAGAAAAATTATTTTAAAAAAATTGTACACAATTATATCTTTATTATAGGCCAATTACATTTATATTATGAAGTTGTAATTAGTTAACATATTCCAATGAAAAGTTGAATTATACAAATTATTTCTTTAAACATTTTAATTTTTAAAATATATTTCCTGAAATCAGTACAGTAACCTATCACTTAACGTACAGTAAGTAATATCTAATATCTTTCAAAATGACAACCATATATAACATTTTCAAAAAATAACATGTGTGTGTGTGTAGATATATTAGAAGAAATTAAATATGTATAGGAAAAGTTTTTATATAAATCCGGAATTAAAAAACATATACATTGTGAGCAAATAAGGTTTAAATTGAATCAGCGCGTTACTGAATAGTAGAAATATTCGAAGTTAGCCTCCCAGTAAACTCAAGATAAAGAAATGTTTCGAATATTTTCGAATACTTTAGTAATATATACAAAGTCTTCCATTTTCCTGAAACATAATATCCAGGAAGTCCTAAAAAAACTTCATTTATTTTGGGGCTTCAAAAAGATAACAATGGCATTCCTTTTTTAATTTCTTTCATTCATTCACATATTTTAATCAAGTCCACCACCGAAATTTTTTATGGTTTATATAGAGAGCCATTAGCATTCGGTGCTCGAGAAAAAAAATGCAATTTTATAAACATGCCATTTTCAAGAGTACTTTAAAACTGATTAATATTTTTTGTTGCAGTGGCTGACTCCAAAGATGCAATAATAATAGAAAAAAAAGTTATTTTCATGCTTTCTTGAGTTTCAATACTTTTCCTAAAGAAAAACGGATTCGCAAAGCCTCGATTTTATCGATTCTGGCTTTGATGTATGCATTTGGATGCAATCAAGCTTTCAAGTAATCTTTAGTGGCTGGAGTTACGTTCGAAAAACGTGTAATTTCCTTTTCACAAAAATGGGGGGAAAAATAGGGAAATAAAGAGAAGGGGAGAAATGAACAAGGAATTGGAAAACCGTCAATCGTACGTTAAAAAGAAATGCATTTTCTTTCATTTTTCTATTTCTCTTTGTAATGAATAGAACCGACCAAAAAACTTACCAGAGCAAGTTCTGTGAATTGGATACTCGTATGAAAATACACAGGCTCTCAGTATCTAATCTTCTGCTAAGGGAAACAAATCATATGCATTTTTATCATCAATGTTTCGGAATTTTTTACTTATAACACAGTGAATTTATTATTCAGCACTACGAAGGAGATAAAATATAGAGTGCTTCAAGATAGATAACAATAAATATGGTTTTCCAATTGCATTTCCATTAGATAACATTAATCATTCCCTAATATCTTACAATTTATTTCTTAAAAGTTTTGAATTGCTTTCTCCAAACTGAAGCAAATGAAATTCTATAATTGTGTTTTCCATGTTATAAAGCCAGCTCAAAATTGATTTTTACATTTGAAGCTTGGATAATAAAAGTAATAGAGAAAAATTTGTTCTTAAGGTATCCGAACACGTTGAAATGACAAAATTCTATCTAAAAATGCATTTTTTTAAAATTTTATTCAATACAGTTATCTTTTGGCTTTCCAAAACATACTTTGTTTTTTTTTTCCCCTACGTTACCTGTAGGGGAAGTTATAATCAATTTTACAAAATTAAAAGAAAACCGGAAGTGAAAATCTAATCTACCGGAAATAGGCATTTAAATGGTTCGAAATCTGTCAAAAATTAGTTTAAGAGAAATGCAGTTTTCTTGGAAATACTGTTTAAAAATTCATTTAAGGGAATAATACAAATAATTTATTGCTTAAACTTTTAGTTTCAGCGCAACATTTCTTCCAATAGTTTAGCAATAAGAGAAACTGTTTACAAAATTTTCAATCGATTTTCAATAACATTTAGCTCGAGTGTTTAATTGATTTTGCTAAAGCTGCCATTCTTTTTTGCGAATTTTAGTTTTTATGCTTAAATTTTGTTTTCTCTTATTGGTAATCTCAATAATTTAAATTCTACTCATAAATATAAATATCAAAGCAATATGTACACTAGTCATATCAACAAAATGAGACCAGCAAAAATGTCATATCTGCACCAACTGTAAGTGAAATAAAACTTCAGAATGTTTCAAAAATGTCAAATACTGTAGAAAATAAAGTTAAGAACTCAATTTATAGTTTTAAAATCGTAAGTAATGTGATTTCTCAATTATGCTGTTCTGAATATTTTGGGGGAAAAGATACAACTTTTTAAAAAAAAATCTGAGTTTATAGTTTAGCTTCTAATATTATATTACAATGGAAAAACTGCAAATTCCTCAGCTCTTTTTGTACGTCCATGAAAGTTAACAAAATGCACAGAATCGATCTTTACTTTCTTTTTAATTTAAGAGTCATTGGAATGAAACACTCTCCTGCAAGGCAGCTGTGTTCAGCTATCAATGTGAACTCTCCTTCTAAGACAGCTTTCAGATGCCTTGAAAAGAGATTAGAACATGTTTCTAATAACATTGCATATAGAAATATGAATGAGGCTGCAGCTATATAAGGTTCACAAAAAAGAATAATCTCGATGTAGTTGTTCAGTGCGGTGTGTCAGTCGATGGAACTTGGCAACTTAGAAGACATATGACTTTAAATTGGTACGTTTGTTCCATTGGCAAGGTTTAAGACATTGAAGTCATGTCAAAAATGTGCAGATTATGTCTGATGAAACCCGAAAATAGAATATCATATAAGTGTGTGAAGCATGTTAGGTCATCTGGTGCGATGGAGCCTGTTGGTGTGCATCGAATATTCGAGAGATCTGTTTAGATGAGAAAATAAACATATGTGCATTTTTATGGAGATGGGGATTCTAAAAGTTTTGATTCTCTTAAAAGTGTTTATGATGAAAACAGAGTTAAAAAATTTGAATGTTTTGACCATATTCAAAAGCGCGTTGGCTCCAGGCTTCGAAAGTTGAAGCTGAAGGAAAGAGGTCTGGTAGTTCGTGGGAAATTAACTGATAGTTTCACCGATAAACTACAATATCATTATGGTACTAATATCATATCCAATGCTAATAAAATAGAAAAAAATGCAAAGTGCAGTAATTGCAACATTTTTTCATTGTTAATCCAATAAAAACCAACCGATGCATGGCCAATAATCAGTTGGACTCGAAAGCTAATGCAAATTTCAACGAGCTACATTTGACGGAAAGATGCATATTGATACTGAAAATTGACTACCACACGAAATAATTAAAACCATTCAGCTTCATTATACGAAGCTGTGTGACAAGCATTTATTGAATAAATGCTTACATGGAAAAACACAGAATGCAAATGAAAGTTTTAATAGCATTATGTGGAGAATTATCCCGAAAGATATTTTTGTCGAGGTACGTACTCTGAGATTAGGAGCTCACATGGCTGTCATACAATTTAACAGTGGTTTTCAGGGATCGTTTCATGTGCTGAACCAAGCTCAAGTACAATTTGGTGTCAATACTGTAAGAGGTATTGATCTACTGGATGAAGAGCACATTAAAGAATCAAAGCATCATTCATTATCTGAAGTAAAAACTGCCAGAAATAAACAGGTCACGAAAGAAACGAAAATTAGCCCAAACTGAAGTACAAGTGGGCATAACCTACAAATCTGCGGAAATTTAGCTTTCTATATTGCAATTTATATTAAAACAACAAGAATTTAAACCTTAAATCCTTTTTTTTTCCAAATAATTTTTTTATGCATAATGTATTCACGGTGAGTCTGATAACTCAAAATATTATAGGTATATTTCTGTAAAACTTTTTGAATCTGATTTTTATATTTTTTTCTAGAGAATGTACCAAAAAATTTGCTATTGTGTAAATAATTTTTCATTCATGGCCAGTTATTTAAATGAAGGTCTCATAAAAAATTACACATTTCCTATAATGTTTACTCGATGAGCTATAATTTTTTAAAAATTTTAATAAGACATTACAATTTTACTGCATGCTCCTGATAAATGCATCTAATTTGTTTTAGTAATACTTTTACTGATATAAGTTAATTACTTTTTTCTCTAAGTGCTCTGAAAAATTTCCAAGTGTTTGCTAAAACTTTACTTATATAATTGTAAGTTTTGTAAAATTTAGACATTTTTAAAATATATTTAGTTAAATATTAACATTTATTGGTATTCATCTCTAAGAAAGCATTTATAATGTTTTAGTATGCTATTTTTAAAAAAGGACTCCGAACGTGTTCGAATACCTTAAAATTCTTTTTTCAATTTGTAATATAATACAAATTTATAAAGTCGCATATAGGAGATAAAAAAAGAACATTGGAAGACATTTAACGGAAATGATATTAAGTAAAGCATGCTTAGAACTTTGAATATTTTTAACTTGGAAAACAGTTTAAATTCCATTAAAGTAATACCCTTAACCTACCCTTAACCGTTTCTTTAATAATGTATATTTGTGCATGGGAGTATTGGAAAAATACTTTTTTTCCAAAAAATAATATTCTAGCTACATAGCCCGGCACCTCACGATTATTTACGAATATTTAACACTTTTTCCGTTTTTTTAACTGAAGTAAATTCCCTCTTTCTGTCTTAATGTAAGCACTCTATGGTAATTTCTATTTTTACAAGATTCGTTCCAAAAATATCCAACCTTAGGCCAGAAAAAATATTTTAATTACTTTGGGTGATTGGGATCTTAATCAAGTTAAAAGAAGCTCCCTTTCGTTTTCATACAATTAACCCAACACTCCTTCCACTGCCAAAAACACTTCTAAAAGGCTTCTATTAGAATGGTGCTCAATTCTGCCGTCACGTTCTTCATTATCTCATCTCTACGGGATCACTTTAATGAAGTTTTCATTTGGAGAAAAGTCAAGTCGCAAGAAGCCAGATTTAACATTGATAGTGACCATTCGATTCTGCGAAACTGCAAGACAGAGTTCTTTCTGTTTGCTTGGAACACATTTTGCTGCTACTTTGTGCTGATCACACAGAATTGCATAAGCAGAACATATTCTGATCTCAATTTGCTTAGCAGTCTCTCGTATTGTTCAAAAAGATATTTTTTATGAGGTATCTCACATTTTTATCAGCAGTTGCATTTCGAGGTGGTTTAGTGTCCTCTCAGAATTCTGGTCTTCCTCTACCGATGTGTGACCACTTATGAATCGGTTAAACCACTTCTATGTTTATGTGAGCCCCATAGAGTCGTCTCCAAACGCTGCATCTTAAAAATTACTGATTTTGAAAAAAGTTGATGCAGAACGTTTCTCGAGTAGATCAGTCATGTTTGAAGAAATAAAAATCCTATGAACACAACTTATCTCGACTGTTTACTGGAAACGACTGGAACAATGGTAGAAAAATTGAAGCATACGGATACAGTTGTACTATTCCTCTGAGCAGATTAGTGCAACTTTATAATATCTACTGTGCGCAGGAAAATTCAAGGTCATTTTTAAAATTTCTTCTACTTTTTTTCCTGTCAAGCAACGTTTCTTTTCTCTCAGTTCTATTTTAGAATGAAAATAGATCAGGTGATAAACCTTACTCGGACACTTAATAGAATCGTGAACATGTAAGTGCGGATGAATAAAGTTAAATTTCTTAGGGATTAGTTTTTCAGTTAAAGCTTACGAATTTTCCACATCGATATAACAGGTGTAATTTTTTAACAAAGGTAAAAATGTAAAGAACTTGTATAAATAAAGCCTAAAAAATCGATGAGACTAAATTACACAAAAAAATTTTAATCCGCAATTTGTAAGTGAAATTTCACAATATTTACGCAAAACACTGATAATAAGATTTGGCACATGACAAAACAGCTTATTCCGTTCTTTTAGGACTTTATTAAGTGAATAACTTTTTACTATTTTCATTAACTGGGAAATATTTCCTTCCTCTATCCGTCACACCACTTAAACGGTTTTCATTCCTCTTCGCTTTATTTCTAGACCAAAGATTGGGAACAAAAAATTAATCGCGTTTCAAAAGGACATAAATACGTATTTTCGAGATTTGTTTGAAGTTTTAAATTTTTCGTAGAACTTCATTTTAAGTTAAATCTTCTAAACTTGATACAGCGATAACAAACAAATGATTTAAACAAAAAAAATAAGGGAAGTAAAGTATCTAAAAATTTTCGGCTATTAAAACGAAAACCACACTTTTTAAGCAGTCATTTTTACGGAAACCTTTCAATTTTTTTGGTCTGAAGATATTTCATAAAATTTGACTAAGGGGAAAAATGCTCCGGGAAATTATTTAAATGCGAATTTATTAAATAATTAAGAGCAAAGCATGTACTTTTCCGCAAGGTAGGCTCTATTGATCTCAGGTATGAAAAGGAAATACAGTGTTTCTTAGAACATTCTGTTCTCTAAAACGCGTCACAAAATGGACTCATTTCGGAAAATAAAAATTGCAAAAAAGTTAAAATATCGACTTATACATATATATATATATACATATATATATATATATATACTCTCCAAATATTTTTGTCTGATTTCTGTACGGAAGATTATCCATTTTAAGTTGAGTGAGTGACTATTAGCGTCGCACTGTACAGCTACTAATGGGTTTTTGGCGACGACCTTCATAATTCTGAACCATGATCAAGTGACGAGAATGACACCTGAGCTGGCACCTCCCTCTTTTTAATTCCTCACCACACTAACTGGAGGATGTTTGATTATCGACATATTAAACGTGTATTGCCCCTAAAAACCGGTCACGAGTCCGTAACTTTCATCACTACGCTACCGTGGCCACAAATGATGATTGGCTTGTCATGATCATCTAGATCATGGGTGTCTAAACTATGACCGCAAGCGAGCTGCGTTGCAACAAAAAAAAATTCAGGGCCCCAAATACAATATTTTTTGAACAAATTGAAATAAAAATCAACTCTATGTAGTTCTATTAAAATAAATAAATTTCTTTCTATAATATTTTTTTTTTAAAATTGTACTAGATATGTATAGGCGCATATTTATATTAAATTTTTAAAAGTTTCGTTTCATTTAGTTTCGATTTCATAAATATGGGAAAAAATCAAGTTAAGGAGATGGATGTGAATCTGCTTTTGTTGAACAAGCAAATGGATATCGGTTCAATAACGAAGTTGCAATTCTTAATGCTTTATCAAGATGTTTGTCAGTGATCTTTGTCCTATTTCTGTTTCTTGTATGTTATATTCTTGAAACAAAATGCCCCCAAATATAGGTACTACTAAATATTGAAGACATTAATCAAGCATGATTTTGAAAATTAGGATATTTATCACGGGGTAGGTAATCTGTATAAAACTCCGGTATCCATATATAAAAACATTCCTAAATTTTTCTTTCAGTTGAATATCACTTTGCAGTTCAATGGATTCCATTTGAAGATTTGAAGGTAATTTATTCATTTATAGAGAAAACGGGGTAGAAAATATGTTGAAATACTTATAAATGTTTTCGAAAAGTGGATACACACATAGTTTGAAAAGTAAATTCGCATGGCACACTAAGATATCTTTATTTAATTTTTATTTCAAAATTAAAAGTCAACGAATCGATTGTATAAGACACATATTGAAAAAATTTATTTTTTTAATAAAAATGTGTACATTTAAATATTTTCATAATTTGTGTTTTAGTCGCACTTTACACAAACATTATCTAGACAGAATTATCTGTTTTAAAAAATTTGGAAATGTTAAAAAGTTTTCACCTGCCATTTTTTGAAATCTCTGCAAGATAGGTGGAGTACTGGAAGAGATCAAGAATACTTTTTAACAATATCAATCAATATGTTTTAACTAAAAGCGATTTTGGAATTTAAATGGCCAAAATGGATTTCTCAAATCATTTTCTATATTTTAGCATCTTTGGCGTGTTTCTGTGTTCAGTGGTTTGTGATAAGATAACCTCAGATGAATGGATAGATAGATAAGTATGTTTACTCTTGAATTTAAAATAATTTATATTTGAAAGGAAAAAAAGCTGCTTTCTAAAATGAATGAAAATTGTAAGTGGATATATATATATATATATATATATATATATAGATGTGCCTTATTAATAGGAATTTTTTTTATTTTTTTTTATGAATTTAGTTTATTTTACTTCACATAATTATTACCCATCAAACTCTATATTGTTTTTTATTAAATTTAATATCAAAATGTGTGGGATATTTACTCTGAATAAAGCTTTCAACAACACAGGGCTACAAATGAAAGTTTTCGAAAAAATACAAAATATATTTTCAGTGATTTTTTTATTTTATTTAGTGGGCTGGTTTCGAAAATGACTTTCATTTTTCCACATCACGTTAGGATTTTTGTAAAATTGATTTCAATATTTGTGCTAAAACCCTATTTCAAAAGAAATTCTCTCGATCAGTTTAGCCTCATCAATTAGGCACCAGTGGTTTTTATTTAGTGAAATCTATATAAATATTTGTTTTTGGGGATACAAATTATTTCTCAGCAATTAGATTAAAACCATTTTTTCTAGACTTCACAATCTGTCTCGGATCGTGAGAAATACAAGAAATTCCTGTGAGATTTAAACATTTAACAACAAATTTTAGTGTAATTTCTAAAAGAAAATCACTAACATACTATTTTAATTTGCTTTTATTAAAATATACTTGTTTATATAAATTTTGAATTATATTTTAATATGAGCAAGAATACAAAACAAACAGTTTCTTCTTAGGTAAGTTATCTGTTTCCTTTGCAAATTTATTTTGATGGGCTTCTTTTATATTTAATCTCTGTCCTATCTCGTTTAACATCTAACAATAGTCGTCGGTTAGCATGTTCACGTGCATTCAACATTATATAGTTGCGCTCCATATCTTTGATAATTTGATGGTACCTTCCATCTCCTCTTTACTGACTAATCCTAAATTTTGGACGGGGAAATGTCCACATGTGATAAAATAAATGTATTTTCACTCTCCTGGAGCAACATTACTCTCTAAATTTCTCCAGTTTATTCATTGCAGTTCTTTTATAGTCAGGATTCTTGCAATTGCCAGGAAACTTACTGATGATAACTTTGAAAATAACCTATCATTTTCTTTTTCCTTTACTGTCATGCAAGTCTCAAATTCATTATCCTCCACAAGCTTGCGAATGTCTGGATCATTGAAGATTTCCTCTGCTAACTTGGCTTCATATGAACCTGGAAATTTTTCACAACTCGAAGGCAGTGTAACTGACACATTAAGTCCATGAGGAAAGGAGCATGTGGTCGAAGGAATATTATCCAGGATAAGATATCAGCTTTTGATTAATATGACAGAATCAAAAGTAACAATCGTCAAAGTGATTTTTCCGGCTCCTTCTAATTCATAGAAACTTCGAATAATATATTAGTCTTCTTTCCTTTGACCTAGAAGCATAGATCGTTTAGGCATTTCAAACCCATGATGAGCCCATGATTTGTCTAGGCCTCCAAGTTTCATGCCAAAATACGCAAAATAAAGCTGTTATAGATGGACTGTAATGCTTCGTATGCGATTTTTTATTAAACTATATTCACTGCATATGTAACAAATGTCATTTTACAAATTTTTGCAACGTCTCGAACTTAAAGCCGTGTTTCACGATGCACTCAGAAAAAAAATACATTTGTTAAAAGTGCTTAATAAAGATGAAGCTCACACACTACTATAAATTACACATGAAAGAATAATTGATATCAAGTTCAAAATTCCAGTATATCTTGCGTTCAGAATCCATTCAGATGTGTGCATTTCATTCGTTATCAAGCGAAGATAAAGATATAAGTTAATGATTCGCGAGACGCTATTGATAGAAAAATATTGTGACCGGGAGAGAAGGAAGGTGAAGTGAATATGTCACACAGTGGTATTCTGTACATTTCACTAAAGTTGAAATAAAGTCAGCCACACAGAAAATAAATTCAACGTTGTAAGAAAATTGCTAAATGTGCATCAATAGCCAAGTAAAATTAAGCTTTTCCAAAAAACGTGACGTAGTGGAAAGTTTTCATTATTATTTCTGGAATCAACACCAAAAAATACATAAGTTCAGCTATCACTGTTGTTTTCCATTTTTAATTGTAACCCTGTGTAATTTGCTAATAGTTAGTATAATAAAATTTAACTGTGCATAAATAAATATTTTAATTGTGCTGCAACCCCTAAGTAATCTGTAAATATTTTAATATTTTCGGAAATATAGATCGATAAATTTAAAGTATAAATATTCATGAATAATCTGTTGAGGAAAAGTTAAGAGCAAGAGAGAATTTAACTTCGCTTGATTCATTATTCATTTCTATCACATTACTTCGTCAAAACATAAATATTAATGAGCTTTTCATAAAATTTTAATCACAAAGGCTTCATTTTTTTAATTAGTGGCTCTAATTTTGTAAAGGTTTTGTTTTCCAGCGAACATTAAAACACGATATCAGCTATTACTTTTAAAGTGCTTTAAGCAAATTACAATATAACTATTTTAAAGATATAAAAAAGCTAGCTTTTATGAAGAGAAATATTCTTTGATTTATTAAGAAAGTATATATAAGCAGTAATTATTATTTATAACAATAACTCTGAAAAATAATTTATTTTCATTACATGGGGGTTTTTAAAATAAGTAAATTTCTTTAAAGAAGTTAAATTTAATATAATGAATATTTTCTTTAACTTTTTAATATACTTTTCAAAAAGGAATATGTTGTATTCTTTTTTTAAATCATTTCTTACGTTTTAAAATCAGCTAATACTTTCTTAGAGTTACTTAATTTAAGTAAAACACAAAACATAAGTATAAATATATTTTGTATGGAGGCAATATTGTATATTATAAAACTTAAGTTTCTTCTGCAGTTGATATTGTAAATTGTATAATTCATTACTTTTTATGGGTGGCATTGCAATTTGTACAATTCATTAAGTATTTTTTGACTCAGAAGATCTTTGTTAAAACTTAATCATGAAGGAGACATGATACGGTTTAAAGGCAAATTTTTGATTTAATGGTTTTTACGCTTGTTTTTTCCTTGTAACCAATTTATATGGATTATGTACAACAGATTTTGTTCTCAAGGCACTACAAAGTACTAACCATTTAGTTTTTTAAAGATAGATTTTAAAATTCATGAGGTTTTTTTTTAGAAAATGCTTATTCCTTCTACAAAAATTGACGTATACACATTAATTTTGATTTACAAGTGCATTAAGCTAAGTTTAACAAAAATTGGTATGTATCACTGCTAGAATAACTGATATTTATAAATTACTTTTTTTTGGAAGTTTATTGAAATTCCTTAAGACCAGTGGAAATTCTAAACTCAACTAATATTTAATAAATAAGTACTGCTTTGATTCAAAAATGCATGCTTTTGTGACATGTACTATTAACAATAGGTAAAAAAAAATTCCGAAGCACTAGAGACATTAGAAAAAAAATATTGCATTTTAAATGAAGAAATATAAGTTATTTACTCTTTCTGAAGTAAATTCGCTTAAAGATGTATTTACGCGATTAAGATGTGAATAAAAAGAAAATTAAAAGTTATCATATTTTGTAATTTTTTTTGAATTAGTGTTTTTAAATTTTGTGAGATTATACAAAATTACATCAAAAAATACTTTGGCTAAAAAATTTATTTAAAATATTTGACTCATTTTTGTCAGTTCAATCGCTCTGTCCTTTTAATAACTGTCTTTAATAATTAAGTTCCCTAAAATAACTATTTTTCTTATTTTTGATCGTGTAAGAACAAATATTTTTTTTAAATTTAGAATTCTGTTAAATAAAGCATTTAAAATTTTTGTTTGCATTTCTGTTCTTCTAACAATATTATTTAGCAATTGATCCTTAAAAAAATTACATAAAAAAATCAGAAACTATTTTTTTTCTCAAAAAAAAAGAATGAAGAAAACTACCCATGTTGAGTGTATCTATGGTTTCTAATAATAATCTTCTTGTCTAAGCAATTAAAATTGGTGCTTTCCTGTCAGTATTTGTCTTGCATATAACTTGTAGTAAAAGAACTCTTTAGAATAGTTTTAACTATCAGCAAACTAAATGGGTTACAGTGTTTCTCTAACTTTAATATTTGCGACCCAATATTCAATCACATATTCCATCGCCCCCCCTTCCATAAACTAACAATGTATAGAATTAAAATAACAATAGCACTATACCTTGAAGCTAAAGCTACAATACGATTTTAACCTCCAATATGCCACCGGCGTATATGTACGTCTCACTCAACCTGTACGTTAAATGCCCCACACGTATATATACGTCTCTCAGAAGTACAATCTTTTTTGTGCATAAAATTATGCAATAAAGGAATGCATGACAAGCCCATGGGGTCACTGGTAATTATTAAACTTATTCTGAACTTAGTATTGTTAAATTAATTATAAAATGCATTGGGTAGTACTGATAAATTTAGAAGTGTATCATAGTGTAAACGTTGATTTTATTTTTTATTAAGTCAAAATGTATTTTATTTGTTTACTTTTAGTAAATTAAACATTTTATTAAAATTCTCTTTTGTTTTCGACTTTTTAATATGCTTGCGCCCCCCTCGTAGAGTTATCACGGCTCCCTAGGGGAGTCCACCAAACATTTTGAGAAACGCTGGGTTAGTGAATTTTTCTTAATGAATAGTGTTATAATTGTTAAATAGTAATAGTATTTTTATACTTATATAATACTCCTCGACACATTTTGAAAACCAATGTACATATTTTTTGGTACTTGTGAATTATACCCTCGAAAATTTCATCAGCTCAAAAGACGTCAAAAATGTCCTCGTGCATGTTCGAACGTAATAATGATAATGTTGATAATTTTTGGTGACAAAGTTGAAATAGGTATATGTTAAAATATGTTCGTCCATGTTTTTATTTGAGGTTTTGGTTTTAATTTCTTTGGAAAATTAAAACATTGCTATGTTAGGCAACAAAGCATTCTGAAAAGTTAAAGAAATGTTTAATAACATTTGCAGTGAATCTAATATTTAAACAGGTGTAATATTGTTACTCGCATTCTAAATTTTTTTTATCACTTGCAGATACAAAAAATTAAAGTCTGTAATGCTGAATTATAGTTAGCATATCTCTTATATAGTTTTTTTAAGATTCTTTTATAAAAAAATTAGAAAAAACACCATAGCTCATGCAAATAATTTTTGGAAAAAAGTTTTCTTAGAAGAAATTGTATTTCCGATTAAAAATACATACTTAAATACAAAGTTTTTTTATATAATTTTTAAATACGAGGGGCTTACGGAAACCATTTTTATAAAGAAATAATATCAGAAATTAGAATGTTTTCTTTTTTCAAATTTTTTTCTTCATCTTTATTGATCAATTTCAGTACTGGCTGTTTTTTTCAAGGCTCATAGTTTTCAAAACACACCGTGATGAACTGAAACCGAATGTTGCACGGGAAAACCTACAATACAGATGCAGCAACATTAAAACATATTCTCTTAGATTAAATGATCCTTAGAAACATTTTTTTTATTTATTGTTTTATTTCTAATGAGCTACGGATTGGTGTTTTACCATTGCAAACCTAGTACATTTCCCGGGAGCTGGTATCTCTTTTTATTGCGGCAACCTATAGAGGGATACCGATCATCCCAGGTAATTTTGACGCCAAATTTCCTCTTCAGATGGAGGTCCTTGAGCTCTGACGAAGCGAACCTGTGCTAGGATTTAAATTATGCCGAGAAAATTTCTCTTTAGAAACCTTTTTCTATAAAATTTTTATATTTAAATTCAAAGTTCATATAAAATTTAACAGTTTAATCCAATTATAAAAAAGTAAATTAAGGTTTACATAGAATCATTTTCAAAGTACACCTGAATGCTTATTTTTAATGCACTAGAGTGAAAACATTTTGTCATCCCCCCAGCACGCTTAAAACAGTCTAAATATATATAATATCATGATTTTCTACTCCTGTGTAAAAAATAAAATACAACGAAAGGTCATAATTTACCTTATGGGAATTTATAATTATAATATCAGTTTTTATATTCAACAAACGGTTAAAAGCAAGATTGATTTCGCATAAGCCGCCAGAGTTCCAGTAGTAACTTAAATTGGAAATTTTACAAAATAATCATATTTTAGTCTAGTATTAGAGGCTGAAATGATTTAAATCAGGGTTCAAAGGAGAATTTATAAAAAAATTTCTCTAAAATTAGGTCTTTGAATTTCATTATTACCTTTAAAAATTCCTTCTTTATCTTAGTCAGCGTTTATCAAGCTTTTGTGGTTATTTGCTAACTAATAATTGTATAGATTATATTCATATAGTCTGTAATCAAAGGGTGGAAAACGAAATTACTTATTTCGAGTTACCATTGTTTTAATTCTCTACAAATATATTTAACCTTAACAAAAATATATTAATTTGCTTTTTTATGATAATTATATGTTGTAATATTAAAAAAGCAATACTAAAACATAAAAAAAATACTTCCAAGTACTATAATTATTTAACTGATTTCTGTATTATTTTTACCGCAATGGTTTTAATGTTTTGTGGTAGAAGCTCATTAAGGTTTATTTGAACGAAAAATATACAATAAGAAGTACGTTTATCTCCTCAAGTCAATAATGGAAAACTTCTCTCATTTTAATGCAATAAAATTTATTGTTGCCATCGAAATGCCTTTCTAAAATTTATTTCATTTCAATATTCAGCATTTAAGTAAATACTAAATTTCTCAATATATTAATAACAAATAAAAGCCAATTCAATTAAAAATGTTTTGCTAAAATTAAGTTTTTCCAGCTCACTCAAAATATCGATCCATTCAATTTTTCTCATAAAACATTTTAATTTGTTAGAATTTTATGTCATGTCAGACATTTAAATTGTTCTATGAATAAAAAAAGTACCAAACTAATACTTTATGTTATATAGTATGGTTAGCAAACATTTGATATTTAACTTTATTATTTAGTTTGAAAAATAATGTAATTTGGTTGAAAATTAGAACAAGTATTTAAAGTAAAAATGTGACTTATGAACTGCTTAATAAATAAATTAGAAAATTTATTACATTTTCAAAATTATATTACAAGATGAAGAAAAATTTATCATTTTATAGACGTATAATAATAAAATAATGCAAGGCATTATTTTTATTTTTTTATTCTTATGTGCACTTACGAATTGTACTATTGACCAATTTTGCCAAGTAAAAAGACGTCGTCAAGTGCTGCCATCGTCATTAGTGTTTTTATACACGCATGGCAATAGTTTTCCACTTTTGGCTGCATATTGTGATCTTCATCAGCATCATTTAACTTGAAGAAATCACTCGACGGTGTAATACTCAAGTACTTTATTACGATATCATTACTGGGAACACATATTTATTTAAAAAAAACATAATCAGTTTGTTCATTTCGATTGTTGGTTTTGAAATGTTCGTTTCTTCCTTTATTCTACGCAAACATGTTAAATAATATGTATTCAAATATTATTTCTACCCCCTTTAGAAGTTTATCGAAATAATTGTAATTTCAATATATAAACTTTGTGCAAAAGTTGAATTTGATTTGCATCATCTTGATTTAGATTTAAATTCACAATGCTGCTATATATTGTATAACCCTTTTTAGTTCTCTTACATGAATATAAATTTGTTTATATATATATATACATATATATTTGTATGTTTATATGCTAGCTTATCTAATAATCGATATTAGCTCCAGAAGAAATTTAAGTAATTCCCTCTCAATACTAAGAACACGAAGGGGTTCACAAAATGTGTTACTAGGCATTATTGCTCGATTATGAGAGCCAATTATGAGATTATGATGTAAAAATAATTTATTTAAAATAATTATTAAATTCTTCAAACATATTTCCCTCTATAATATATATTTTATTTATTTATCTATCACTGTGTAGTATTTAGTTCATTTTCAAAAATGGAAATCAAGCTTTTTTAAAACGAAAAGAAGGAAGTGGATACTTTGGAACAATGTATCAATGAGAACATCCTACTATTCGTTATTTACCCAAAATCTAACTAAGTCTCTTTACTCCCGGATTTCCATAAATTTAGTCTACAACATCAAGGGTTGTTCAATCTTCACCGATCATAATACAGGCTTTAGTTCTACTGAATTTATAAAACAAAGATTGGTAGAAGATTTCCCCCTTTATTTGCACAATTCGATTAAGTACCGATTAAGCCTCAACGGAAACTTTTAATGTTTTCTTTCCTACCCTTAAACGGCATCATTTCGGTTTCGCTAAAACCATTAATGTCTCTTTAATGTAAAGGAGAAACAACTCCGGGCAAATGCGATCGAATACGGCGAGTAATTGCCCGGAATGCTAATAAACCTCAAGTCAAATGAATACTTAAATACGAATTGCTTCGAGTTTTTGTCCTGCTTCATTCTTCTTATAGATGGACTTCGAAATGGTTGAGTTAATAGGACTTTTATTTGTTTTATGCTGATGAGTTCTGATTATCCTCCTTCAAGGAAAAGGTGCAAGTTGGCTGGGAGGTTCGTTTTTTTTATAACTCCGTTTTTTGTATCTTACTTTTTTTTTTCTCTTTTTCTTTCTTTTCTCAGTTCATTTGTAATTTTTCGGAATGGAAAATTATACTTCATCTCAATGCTAATTGATTGGTGTTGAGATTTTTTCCCCCTCTTCTTAATGGCGGAAAATAAAAAAGGGGCTTTTGAATATTGGTTTGGGTGCAGACCTTTTTCCCTGCATAGAATTAAGTTATTGTAATTATCTATTTTAATTTAAAAAAACTTTTATTATACACACTTATACATATATATGTAAAACTATACATAATCCTTGTACTTAAATATAATTGAAGAAATCATGCTTTATTATTTTCTATTTTGCTTTAAAAGTCTATCAATACTTTAACAAATTCTCTTTTTTAACCTTTGAAACTCAGAGGTAGACATATTTTACCACAATTATTTATCTCATTTACTTTGACTGCAGTTAAATTGCAGTATTATGCCATTCAGAAACATTTCACCAACTTTCACCCTCAGTAAACTGTCTTTATACTCTCTTTGAATCTTTTAAAGGAGCAGTTGAACTGCAGGTAAAGTAATAAGAAAAATTATGGTATAGTACACGTACTTTCCAGTTTTATATAAGGGTTATAGATGTATAAGAGACTTCTGTATGTGAGAGTTGATCCATTTTTATAATTTATGCTTTTAGATCAGCAAACACAAAATTAAGAACAGGCTTTCCTTAAAAGACTTGAAAGTGCATTGGAATTACTATTTTACATATATTTTTTCAACTTATTCATTAACTCATACAGTTATTAAATACAAATAGAAACACTTTTTATTTGTAAAAAATAGATTTATTTTAATATTTTATACTTTATTTCAAAATATGAAATATATTCCATATCATTATTCATTTAGCAATTGTTCATTCTTTTAAAAATTCACAAAGAGAATATTTTCTTGCTTTAATTTAGTTTGAATATTAATTATGCATTTGTAATTAATCAATTTCTCATATTTCATACTTTAATAAAAATACATTTTAAGCCTGATGCAGTTTATTGTTATAGGAAGAATATATATTTATATATATATATATATGTGTGTGTGTGTAGAAATAGTTGGTAATGCACTGCTCAATTTTATATACGATGATTCCTTTACAAAATATTTAGTTACAATCCATCACAGTCGTGCTGTAATCATATCTAACGATATATCCAATATGCTTCTTTTGCTTTATATTTTATTATCCATTGCTGTTTCATTCATCCTTCAGTTTTTCATTGCCATTAAAAATATAAAATTTGAGTCACATTCTTTTCGCTAATTATTTTTAAAAATATTTCATCCAATAATTGTAAACCACAGTATTTTTTTTAGTATTATATTTTTGATTCTAATTTCTAAGTTAATATGTCTTAAGAGAGAACCACACTAATATATTTGATCCAATAAATTTTATTCAACTAGTTAACTATGAGTCACTACGCATGCGTAGACGGAGTCGCTCCATCTGAACAGTTCAGGGATCCTCATGAAGAAATTGCTGTAGAAAGACGTGAAGGTTATCGGTGGTTATCTACTAGTGCTGAACATTAAGTAAGTTTTAAGCTATGCTTTTTCATCAAAAGAGGACGACATTAGGGTATTTGAACTTGGAAGATACAGCGGCTTTCGTGAAGGAGGATTATCTTATCGTGCAATACCAACTTTTGTGCAGCTTGTGTAAACAGTAGCATGGTGATGCATGTTCGGAAGAAGTGAAACTATGGTAATCAGACAACTCACAAAATCCAAAAGAGAACTCTGAAAGGGGACGTCAGCGTTCGATGATAAACACTCGGGCTGTTTTTGCTGATGAGCCCTACAGATTCATCTACAGAACAGGCGAAATTTTGGTCATTTGCTAAAGATGTATTATTAACTCCTTCATCAGTTCATCGACATCTACTGCACTGTGAACTTTGTGCAAGAACTCCTTTATAGAGGATCTCTCTCTTGTGTGCAAAAGCACTAGGGTCAACGGTTCAATGGGCACATGGATACAGGGACTGGCTTGCTGATCGGCAACAAGAGGTTTTCTCTGATGAAACTCGCTGTGATTTTTTGATGTCATGTGGGCGCATTGGTGTTAGACACAAGGTCGGTGAACGAAACCTTCCAGAGTGCGTTATCAAAAGCCTTAATAAACGAACTCCCAGAGATATGGACTGGTATGCAATTGCATATCATGAACAATCTAAAATTCTGTGCACCAGGATAATGCTAACAAAAACTGGTTATATCAGTAAAGAGTTAGTCATGTGCGTGTATGTAACACAAATTTTATACACACAGTAGGACCTGTTTTTATGTGGTCATTTTTTATGTGATTTTATTTTTGTGCAATCTCTTTTTATGCCGCATATGAATTTCAACGCATTTGGAGCGTCTGTCGTGTTTTCTATGAATGCACATGCATAAACTTCAAGACGCTCTATTAATTTGTATTTACCAGTATCTGGACAATTCACGTTCAATGACTTTCTCTCAACGTGCTAAAATGATCTTTGTGTCCTAATGAAACCAAGAAAATTAATTTATTTTTAAAAATTCATAAACTCGATGGTGTCCTTATATACTCGGCTTGATTTTAAACTTGTTTGGGTATAAAGAATTAATATTTGAAATTAACGTTTTCTACGAAAAATCGCATGTTAATTAATGTAACTGTTTTTTAAAAGGGGGGGGGATTGCTCTTTAAAACATAGATATTGATTTACTTGATAATTTCCTTTAAAATGAATTTTTTTTATAACATCTTTAAAATATTAATTCTTTTACTTATTTTTTTTTAAATAAAGAGTAACATTATCCCTGGCTATTTGAAAATAGTATATAATGTAATTAATTTAAATTTTGGATTAAACAATATATTAAATTAAATGTAATCCTATTGTCCAAAAAATTTTAAAAAATATAATTACAATATGCGTATTATTTCCTTGTTATTATTTAAAGTCAATTTATTTATTAAAGTCAATTTAGATCCATTTTTAAAAACTTAAATTTATTTAATTAAATTTTTTTAAAACATTAAATATTCAGAGTATCTGAATTTTAAATTTTAAATATTAACCGTTATGTCAGACATTTTATATTTTAATTAAATCTATATTTACAATTTTATAACCATGTTACTAGTTATTTTAAATAATAAGTGTTAAAAAATCTATTTTTAGGAAATGTACGTTTAATGAAAAAACAGTAAATTCATTGTCATATTAGAAAAAACAATTTTTTTAAAAAAAATATTTAATCATTTGTTTTTTTAGATTGTGTTTTTTTTATTTAGAAAAAAAATTCAGTTATTGTTTTTAACACTTATAAAGATCATACATTAATACCAAGTTAATCAAGAAGCAATATATAAGCAATATTTCTTGTAAAAGGGAAAAGCTTATGATTTTTGTTATTCTATTTTTTGAACTATGGCACGTGATTTATCGCTGAGTACATAAAGATCAAATTTTAAAAATAAAATAAATCTAAACAAATACACTTTAAAATATTTATTTAAAAACAAATTATATGTAACATCTTATTCAAATCGTAACCAACAAATGGAATAAATATTCTAAAGGCTGTCTTTCGAAGAGGAACTTTCTTTTCAGCGTAGGTTTCTATGGAGGCAGACTGTCAAGTTAGTAGTTGATTTAAAATGAAAGCAATGTTGAGCCCCTTATAAACAAACACATCATATATCAGAATCATAAGTTATCTAAAAATTAAAATTTAATTTTTTTCCCATAAAAAACATTTAATTATTTAAATCAAGGAGTATTTCTGAATATATACTAAGAGATTCACTAACTGACTGACAAGCTTGCGTGGTGTGTAGAAAGTACAAAGATGTTTCGAAATCATATAGGAATGCAAGGTAACAAATTTTATAGTGGCGAGCAATGATGCCCAAAGCAGAGAAAAAGAACAGAAAAAACAACACATTAATAGGACACAAAACATTTTATTGAAAAATGTACTAAAGCAGGTGGTCGAAATTACGACTAAAAGTCGTCTGATAAGCCTGGAATTCTGCATGGAATTTCTTATGTTCTGCAAGATTCCTAGCATGTGACGTATCTCGTATCCTCCAGAAAGCTACAGATATTCGAGCGATGATATCTTCAATTAAAAAAACGGGTGTCTCGTACACCAAAAAGTACCACTTATTTTGTTAAAGACCCAGTTTCATGTAACCATCTGCTTCCACTTGCGAAGATCGTGTGATGCTGAACACCCCTGTTAGGGTATTGTCCCTAACAGGTCAGCGAGTGACATGCCCGTTACAATTTACTGATCCAAACACTTTCAGGATTTTGAAAAATTCCTCATTTGTATACTAGTTCATTCTACTACCTTCTGGAAATGATTCGTAAGGCAGAATTGATGTTCGCGAAAATTTCCGTTCGTTCACTGTCATTTACCCTATGCCTTTCCGCAGGAATCTTCCAGAACGTAAGGAATTCCATGCAGCACCACTATCAGGAAATCGAAACGACTTCTAATCGTAATTTTGAACAACTGTTGTAGTCAAAAATTTAATACAATGTTTTTGGTCTCATTTATGTGTTCCTGTTTTTTCTCTTTTTCTCTTCTTCTTTTCATTATAGCTTACAACTAAGACGTTTTTGGCCCTGCGTTCCTATTGGATACCGAGTTGCCTACACACCCAGCAGGTCCGTCGATCTGGTAGCAAATCACCCTGCATATTATTTTTTATTACACAATGAGAATTTGGATACTAAACATTTGATAATATTCAAAACACTTCCAAATTTATTTTTCTTAAAAATAATTCCTTTTTTCAGCAAGATCAGCTTTTGAATGGACAAATACCATTCACATATGTTCTCAGTTTTTGATCTACGTTTCATTTTTTAATTTATAGTAAGCTTTATTAAATATTTTAAGCGTTGGGAAGAATCAGAAGAAACTTTACTCTTTCTTCTCAAATTTCATATTTTGTTTGTGATAGATTTTTTATCAGTTTATTTCCTCACACTGTTTAAGCTGAAGGCATTTTTTATTTTCTTATCCTTTCTTTTGATGCTTGCAATCGATATTTTTAACATCAAATGTCCAAATATTTTACCCTGCTTATTTTTTTAAATTGAAAATGGAATGTTTTTATAGGGAATGTTAGTGTTACGCAAATTAGTGCTGTATAAATAAGTGTTATACAATTTATTCAGTTCAAAGCATTACAAGGAATTTTAGCAATAGGCCTCATATTTTTAATCCCCAATCAAGCTTTTCGGACAAACCTCACACTTTTTTTCTAAATTTCTATACATGGCCAACGTTAGAATTTTAACTCACGATAAATTGCATGATCAGCAACACTACTTTTACATGGAGGGACTGAAGTCGGCCCAGGGTTGAAACCCCGATTTGACAATGCAACCTTGATCACTAGATTGTGACCAAGACCACTCTGCTAGGTCACATTCCCAGTTTCATCAGAAAAAGAATTAAAGAAGAATCAAGAAGCCCTAAAAATAATGCAAGTAACAGATGTTTTAGAGGAAATTTTGTTCCATTTCTACATAACTGCAATATTTTTTTTATGTAGAGAACGATACATTTTAAATTCAACACATATTAGTGGTCAGTAAGAGAAGAAACTAGCTAAACAGAGAGAGATAGCAAAGGACAATAAGTTATACTTATTTTGAAATTATACTAGTAACAAGCAGAGCAGTAACAGTATCAGCTCAGTACGTTGTAGGGCCACGAATCATAATATCTCGATACAAATTCAAAAACACTGCAAATGCCTTTCGAAGGATAGCTCTTCTGTCCTTGTTGAACATTTGTCACATTTCATCTTCTGATTGCAGAGGTTATACAATAAGGCTTTCATTCATGTAACAGACTTGTTTGATTGAAGAGAAATGATGGGGGAGAATGGTGGTCAAGAATGCATTTGTATATTTTGCAGGATATGTTGACGTATGAGTGTACAAGGAGAGATCAGGCGTTATTTTGCAGGTAAAGATCAATGCTTCTCTCCTCGAGGAAAAGAGAATTTCACCGGCCACAGTATTTTTTTTTCCAAATATAAGTGAAAGTCGTAGTGTTCTGAATAGGAACCACAGGTGAATGACTATCGTAAGGTATGGATACAGAAAACATGATGATGCATTGTTATTCGATGCAGAGTTTCAAAAAATGCATCTTAATTTAACTTTCCTCCTTTTTAAGATTAATACTAATATAGTATGATTATCATTGGATAAACAGAAGCGTGATTCACATGAGAACGTTGTCTGAACCCTTTAACGTTCCGTTGGTAATGTTCCTCTAGCACCGCACCGTGTCAAATGAAGTTGCCTGTGCTGCAAGATCAATGTGAATCCTGATAATGGCTGACATGTATGCAAATCATTAGTGTTCAACCATCATTTAATGTTTTGGTTTCGTATGTTAGCATACAAAGCGGCCTGATTGATATTAGTGCCTTTTAAAAATATTTTTTTACAAAAGTATACGTAATACACAAATCCCTTATAATTGTGCAAAAAGGTTACCTACGTGACGTAAAAACATAATACCAAGAACAAGTTGATAAAAGTAAAGTAACTATAGAGAAATGGATATATATATATATATATATATATGGTAACAAACACACACAATTAACGATACTTTTTTGCAAATGATACTGGTATTGCGGCTAGAACAATGCAATTAGAGTGGGGTCCAGAAAAAAGTCTATATATCTCATAACATGCTCTTGATGCGTTTGTGTCGGTCACTATCCTGCTGGAAAAGGACAGCATACAACCCCAAAAAGAGGAATGTCACACAGCATAATCAACATTTCATTGAACCACCGTAGATCTCAACATGAACTAGAATTCACGGGGTATAAAATGTGAGGGCTTCTTACACTACACTGCCAAATTGTCACGCGGTGGGGCGTTTCACAAATGTAGCGTGATAGAACTTAATACCTTTTCGGTGACAAATACAATCCGACTATCATTGGATAAGCAGAAGCATGATGTAAGGGCATGATTTGGTGCAATTTCTTTGTCTAAATATCTCTAGTCCAAGTTTTAGCAGAATAAATGCAAAATAATAAAAAAAATAAACGAAACAATCATGATGTTCATAACTAAGGAATAATCAAAATTTAAATTAATAAATTAAGTTTAAAGTTTCAGTTAAGTTTAAGTTAAGTTTCACGTGACCAGTGACGCTGCCACTTAAAGTATGGATATGCACCGGTGTCCTATTTTCCTTAATAAATTTAAAAAATGGAAAGAAATCTGCAATCTTGTTAATTAATTATTAACAAGATTAATTAACTAATTATTACAAACTCCAAGACCAGGAGTTTGCTATAGTACTACTGTGGCTAATATTTTTTACTACCTTGACTAGTTACCTTACGTTTATAACAACTTTGTATATACAGTCGACTATAGATAATTTGAAGTTGGAGGGAACAATGAAAAAGTTCGAGTTATCAAGAGTTCGAAATATCAGGAGGGTAGAAAAAAATTCCCAAAATACACGAAGGAAAATTTTGGGAATTTAAATTTAAAACTATGTAATAAAAGTGCACACTTGTATAAAATTCAAAGTATTTTTAGAAAGAAAATATTATACAGTATAAATATTTTACAGAAGTTAAAATCCTGCATTAAAAGAACACATTCAATACATTCATACAAAATCCTACACATCTCTTCTTCACAATAGCGGACCATCCTTTCTGAACACATATGTAGCAAGGCAACGTGTTAAAAGAAATATCTGAATGCCGGATAACAGGTGTGGTTGGTCTATTTTCCACTAAAAGGAATGGAAACAATAAAAGTGCCTCTTCACCTACGGAATAGGAAAAAACTAAGTAGGGGTAGCAGAGAGACGGTTATCAAAATGTCTACATTACAGGAGAGATAGGCAGAGACAACTCAACGCAAATTGTAAACCCCAGCCTGTTTATTGCAGGACATCACATGATAGTGAGTATCCGAATTTTCGAGAGTTTTATATGATAACTTCAAATTATAGCATGCTGTAGACTGGCTAGCCACAGAGTTTACTTCGAAATATTGAGTGTACCAAAACGTATTAAGTTCGAAATATCAAGAATTTTTCTAGGGGAATTGAGCATATACTTCGAATTATAGAAAGGTTCGTATTATCGAAGGTTTGAATTATAGAGAGCTGACTGTATTTATGAATTGCAGGCATATAATATATACAGGGTGTTTCATAAATGATGGGAGTAACTTTAAGGGGTGATAGTACACATCAAGACGAGTAATAGTAAATAGGAAACCAAGTGTCCCAAACGTCTTCCGAAGGAGAAAGGCGCCATCAAAGTTTAGGGTCCTAAATTTCAAATGATGATAAAAAACGGGAAAATGGATCGATTCATTTGCGGTTTTCACTAAAATCATTCTTTAAATTAGTATTTTCATTAAAAAAAGTTTTAAAGACAAAGTTAAAAAAATGCCGTTAGAGGGCGCTCTAGACTTTGGAGTACCGAACAACTACCTTTTACCAGTATTTTTTTTATTTTGTTAAATGTTTACAAAAGCTTAGATTTTAACTTGAATTTTGAGCGCAAAATTGAAACCATCGGGAGCGGTTAAGTGGCGCAAATGTAACCGCGTTTAGGGAGGAAAAATTGAAATGCTCGTATGTAATGATCAAAATAAAAAACGATAAAGCAAACTTTAAGAGGCGATAGTACAACACCAAAACAAGTAACATTCATCAAAGAAATCATACTCGTAATTTTAACCCGAAGGTGATAGAGGGCGCTGAAACAGATTTCGTTTTAAGAGACAAAAAGGAAACAAAGAACATTTACGTTATAAAAAAAAGTTTAATTAGAAATGATTACAATATCTGTTCGAAACACTGACCATTAGAGGCGATGCATGCGGTACAACGGCGAAGAAGGGATTCACGAACCCTCTGAAACACGCCAGGAGTATCGCGCACCTCTCCTGCAGCTGCCGAAAGTCTGGCGACGAGTTCTTCTGCAGTTTCGATAGGAGTCTCATACATAAGACTCTTCAAGTGTCCCCACAAAAAGAAATCCAGGCATGAAAGATCGGGCGATCGCGCTGGCCAAGGGACAGGACCACTTCGCCCAATCCATTGATTTGGAAAGGTTGCGTTTAGATAATTTCGCACCTCTGGCGCAAAATGAGCTGGTGCTCCATCCTGCTGGAACCACATTACTCGCCGGATACGAGGGGGAACATCTGTTATCATTTCCGGCAGCACCTGTTGCAGAAAGGTAAGATATTTTTTTCCATCCAGGCGTTCTGGCAGAAGATAAGGTCCAAGTAGATGGTCACCAATTATTCCTGCCCAAACATTTATGGAAAATCGTCGCTGATATGCATGTGTAGAAGACGCATGTGGATTTACATCTGCCCATTGGTGGGAATTGTGGGTGTTAAATGTACCGTCACGTGTAAATGTACATTCATCTGTAAAAAGCACAGTTGCACCAAAATCGGGATTTAGGGTGTGCTTCTGCAGATACCAGCGAGCAAAATCCATTCGACGAGGAAAATCCCTTTCAGTCAGTTCCTGGACTCGTTGGACATGAAAAGGATGCATACTTTCATCCTTTAGTACTCGCCATGTCGTGGAGGGTGATACTTCAATTTGACTAGCCACTGCTCGCGTGCTTGTATTTGGATGATCAGTCACCATATCCAGAATTTTTTCTTCCACGGCTACCGTTCTGTTAGACTTCGCACAGCCTGCATTTGAACGTGCACCAAAAAAGGATCCTGTCTCACACAACTGTCTGTGCAAGCGCACAAATGTTTTATCATTGGGCAACCGCCTGTTGGGAAACTTTTTTCCGTATAATCGTCGCGCCTCTGCACTATTCCCATTTGCAGTTCCGTAGATGAAGTGCATATCAGCCTTTTCTTGATTAGTGAAGGGCAACATCTTTCGTTACGTTTGTTCCGTGATTTACACTTGCACACTCGGGTCAATGGCTTTTATCTTAATAACAATTTGCATATGCGTTCTTCTTCTTCCCCATATCACAATTTCATGTTCTTCTTCCAGAATCTTGCAGCTAAAACGCTTGCATGGATAAAATTTGAAGATGCTCTAGCACGTTTGCGTTTGAATTCAAATCATGCATTTTCTAATCGAAGTTGATTGTTTTTATGTTGTACTATCGCCTCTTAAAGTTTGCTTTATCGTTTTTTATTTTGATCATTACATACGAGCATTTCAATTTTCCTCCTAAACGCGTTACATTTGCCACTTAACCGCTCCGATGGTTTCAATTTTGCGCTCAAATTCAAGTTAAAATCTAAGCTTTTGTAAACATTTAACAAAATAAAAAAATACTGTAAAAGTAGTTGTTCGTATAAAGTCTAAGCCCTCTACGGATTTTTTAACTTTGTCTTTAAAATTTTTTTAATGAAAATACTAATTTAAAGAATGATTTTAGTGAAACGCAATGAATCGATCCATTTTCCCTTTTTATCATATTTAAATTTAATAAACTTTGATGCTCCTTTTTTCGAAGATTTAACTTTTTCCTATTTATATTATTCTTGATTTACTATCATCTTAAAGTTACTCCCATCATTTATGAAACACCCTGTATATATATACTGCTGGCCACCGTAAAAGCAACACCAAGAAAGACAAGAGATAGCACAACAAAATTTATTTTGTAGATAACATGTTGACCAAGTATCAAATGATTAAATTTATAGACATCTGTGAAGTGTGGTTCCTGCCAGAATCAGTAGTCACAGTGGCCGCCATTGTTGGAGGTCACCGCTGTCATACGCCTCGGCATTGATTGAAAGAGACTTTGGATGTGTTCTTGGGGTATAGCAGACCAAGCAGCTTCCACACATTGCCAAATTTGATCTGGTGAAGCAGCTGGGGGTGTAATCTGGGTCAATCGTTGAACAACCATGGTCCGAATGTTTTCTAGAGGCAAAAGATCCGGAGAGTGAGCCGCCCAGGGAAGCAATTCAATCTGGTGATTGACGAAAAACCTTTGAAAGATGCGTGCCACGTGTGCTCGCGCATTATTCTGCTGAAATATGGCTATGGCCAAGCCCTGAAGGTAAGAAAGGACAACTGGTTTTAACACCTTGGAGAGGTAGCGCTGGCTGTTTAAAGTACCGGCAATGCGTACTAGAAGACTGCGAGAGTGATATCCAATACCACTCCATACCAAAATCCTCGGTGCAGGACCAGTGTGGCGGTGCATAACGCAGCTGTTGAGCATCTTCTTTCCACGGTGTCTCCAGACTCGAATCCGACCATCGTGGTGTTGCAGACACATGCGTGACTCGTCAGTAAAGACAACTTCATTCCATTCTGCCTCCCACATCCTTCTTTCATCGTACCATTGACAGCGGAGGCGACTACGGTTCTGTGTCAAGGGTAGACCAAGCAATGTACATCTTGCGGGCAGAAAACGCTGCTGTAAACGGCGTCGAATGGTACGCGCAGACACTGAATGATGCGTTACAGACTCAATGTGCTGTGCTATGGTTCGTGATGTGACTGAGCGATCCATCACTGCCACGCACACAATTTTACTGTCCTCACGTGAAGTGGGGCACTGACGTGGATGCGATCGTCCACGTCGGTCCGTCGTACCCTCCTGCATCCAACGGTTACATATCCGCATTACAGTTGTTTGGTTTCGTCTGACACAAATACCGATTTATCTTAAAGATAATCCATAATCTCGGTAGGCCGCTCTATTTCCTCTGTCGAACTCTGACACTTGATCAAAAGCGGATCACTGTTGACATAAAAAAGCGGATCGAGACATAACTGATCGTTTTTTGAAAAAAAAAAAAACCACAAGAAAAACACAATTGCCGAACTTCAAATCGTCGAAATTTCCAAGCTTTAAATTGCGCTTTGAGGTGGTGCCACAGGCGTGAGTGATGTGTGTGTGTGCTGAAATTCTAATCATTTGCATATCTGACCTCCGCTAATGCATGTTGTAAATTTCATGTCATTTGCGTACTTCATTCAGGGTGTTGCATTTACGGTGGCCAGCAGTATATATATATATATATATATATAAAATTCTCGTGTCTCAGTGTTTGTAACCAAACTTCTCCGAAACGGCTAGACCAAATTTAATGAAATTTTGTGCGTATATTCAATAGGTCTGAGAATAGGACGTAAACTATTTTTCATTCCGATATTGCAATTAGTTCAGAAGATATTAATGAAAAACCTTAAAACGCCTAATTGTTTACCTCCTGAGGATTGTTTATTTGGCTAAATTTCAATTCCGTTTCGGCTGAGCGAATATCCCCACTTTTTCGACCATTTTAAAATAGTTATCCGATTTTTGCTTTAGAAATCAGACAAAAAATAATTGCAGAATCGGAAAGATCATTTATTTCTCCACAATACGGTACAATGATTTTTACAAAATAATAATATTTTCTATTTTTTAAGATTTTTTTAAAAATGATTTAAAATTAATGCGTTTTTATGAAAATTATTTCTAAATCATTGCGTATGAGTTTATTTTTGTGTTATGAAAACGATATTCTACACTAAATAACTTCAAGCCTTTTTCTTTTAGAACCAGTTATTTAAAAAATAAAATGCCCAAACCTTTTTTTTTAATGATTTTTCGAAAAATTGTCAACATTTTTAACTCAACATTGAATATCTTCGTTATTTATTAATATTTTCATAAAAACTTTTGTTGCGTTTGTAGAACAATATTATCAAACATCTCTAGGAAGATTGAAAAATCGCTCAAAAATTAAGGATTTTAAAAATTGTTTTTGTGCTTTTCGTAAAATAATGTGTTTGCGAGAAATAATTTAAGCAGTATATATATTTTTTGTACATTTTTTATTTAACAGTACTTTGTTTTTGAAATTAATGTGTGAAAATTGAAAGCATTAACTTAAAAATTAAGCCCTAATAAATAAAAACTTTAATAAAAAATAAGCGAATTTACAGTTAGCCTTGGCATTGAAAAATGGTTTCACGACAAATAGCTTTCAACTGTTTCACCTGAAACTTCACATCTAACTCAAGTGTAACACCAAAAATCTCGACTTAAACATGCGAAAATCAGCAAATTTGGCGAGTAAAAAAAAATGTGAGTAAAAAAGTTTTTTTGCTCCAAATTTCGTCATTTTTTCTTTATATAATTTTCAAAATTAAATCATTATTGATGTCAGATTAAGATGAAAGAATGTATTCAATACATTTCTGAGATTCATTTAAAATGTTTCTCTGTATCAAATCAGTGATTTAAAAAATAAAAAAGCCAAAAACTTTTTTGAACAAATTTTAATAAAACACTCAAAATGCTTAAATCAATCGTTTAATAATTTCTTCTTTTATAAAGATAATTGCATGAAACTTTTTCCCATGTGTCGAACATTTCAAGAATTCCTCACAATTTTACTTCAAATTTAAAATAGTAGTGAAATTTTGTAATTTGAAACATATCTACTTTTCTGTTTTTTTTTCAACATACAACTATTTTTAAAAAATGTTACATTTTCGTTTCCGGGGACTAAAAAATTGCAACGATAGATTTGAAAAGTGAGTGAGTGATTTATAAATTCCCACTGTTCGCCTATTCGAGGGTTTTTGGCGACGGACTTCGAAATTTTCAACCATGGTCAAGTGACGAGAACGACACCTGAGCTTTCACCCATTTTTCCTAATTCCCACACCACACCAATGCAAGAACAAATTTCTAAAATGGGAGTTTTAATGATATAGTTAAAGAAATCACTCACATTGCGCATACACACACATAAGTGCTATCGTCCTGAGGGAAACAGGAAATTCCCATGGGGATTAAGTTATCCACTGGGTAAAAGTCCGTGCAACACTGGACTAAGCGGAGAGGAAAGAAACAAAGAAGTAAAAGTAATTTCGAAAAAAATATTGGAAGTGCTGATTTTGTGAAGAGAAGGGAAAATGTTAAACGAGAAAGCCATGATACGCACTCGCGGGCCATGCACTCACATCATACGCGTCACACCCACACAGAAGTACTAACGTCAGAAATAAAGGAGGAAATTAACAGGGGGATTAAGTTATACCCTCGGTAGAAGCAGGTGCGAAGCCGGGCCGGGTCAGCTAGTATATACATATATATATATATATATATATAATATATATATATATAAGTTTTCTCTTACTGTCGTATAAATAATTAATTTATTAAAATGAATTACACACGAATCTATAAAAAAATTATCCTCGTACACACAGTTAAATTTATTTAAAAATTCCTTACATTTTTTAAAATTTTTTCCATAACTTTATATTTTGAAAAAGAATATAAATATCTTTTGAATGTTGTACATTTTTTAAAAATTATTATTTATTTCCTGACTAAACGACTGTAAAGAAATCAGAGCATTGAACTTTAAATTCAATGAATGGAAATTGTTTTAGCTTTCAGCTCTCGGCATGAAAACAACACTCAACTGTGCATCCGTTTTTCTTTTAAAATAAATTCTGTTTTAAATCTATCTTTCTTTTAAAAGTATTAATTTTTTTTCAAGTAAACTAAATTAATTTACTATCACAACTATTTTTAGAAATGTGCAAGAGATATATGTTAGGTAAAAGTTACTTAAGAGCTAAACTGTAGTGAAATTGTTTGAACTTTATCTTTTGTTTATATCTTTTGAAATTTTTTCATGCATCGAAAAAGATAAAAACCATTAATTGCAAATTTCATGATCTTGTTTAGTTAATAACATCGCCTTAATTTAAATTCTTAAGAAAAAGCTTTTTTTTTCGAGTACTTTTGGAGCATCCTTTCATCAGTTATTTTCTTTTGATCCATTTTTTTCATGCCATTTTGCATAATTCTTTGCGTGTGTGGTCGATGTTTTTAGAACATGGTTGAATTTTTAAAAACGCAATTTCTACCCTGTAGGATAAACTTTAAAAAATAATTTATTTATGAAAACTCTCTAAATAAAGCCATCCCATGTATTCGATTAATTTGCAAATGTTTCTTACATTCCCTTAAACAATGTCTGAAAAAAAAATAACCTGTCTCATTTAAAAATTGATGCATCAAGGGAGAAAAAAAATCATTTTGCATTAATACGATTACTAGATGAAATGAATTATCCCTGAATAGAACTGGCTGGTTGATAACCAATAATTTCTCAATAGCGTGACTCTATTTTTACTTTGTGAAGAATATTTTAATCTCTTTTCTTCACAACGTTATTTTTTACTAGACATTTTGTTTTAAGAGATTTTTTTTTCTTTTATCTTAAGTTTTTTTTTTCTAAATATTCACTACTTTTTTTTGGTTTCCATTAAGTGACCTGTTACGTTTCAGCTAAGGAAACCTATTTACCAGAAGGAAAAAAAGAGCATTTAAAAAAAAAATGTTTATTTATTTTTGTCTGGTTCTTTTCTCAATGCATTTTACTGCAATTTTCTTTTTACTAACAGAAATAAGTCATTTAATTAAGAAACATGATTTGGTAGTGAGCGTCTTAACTATTGTTCTATTATCTCAAGTTTAGAAATGAGGTTTACGGAAAAAGTAATAAATGACTGTTTGATAAGTAATATTTATGTACTAGTTGTATTATGTGTAGACGTATAACTTTTATTTGCATATACATTTGATAACAGTTTTGTGGCATTTGAAAGGTACTTCCTTTTTAATCCTTATTCATTTAATACAATTGTTTTTAAATGTTTTTGAAAATGGATGTATTTTCTTTAATGAGTTGTAAGACGGGATTATGTAAGAAATGAGTGCTTCTTTGCCTGTCAAAATGTTTTTGTACTGAATTCATTGAATTACTTGGATAAAAATATAATTAACACGTTTCTAATCTAGCAATTTTTTATTTTATATTTATCTCAATGATTTTTTATAACATGTTTTTAAACTGTGGTTATTCTTGATTTTGTTTAGTAGCTACTTTTTCGTTTAGCTAAATCTTTGTCATAATTAATCCGTAAATCATAATCATTGAGATATCAGTTAACCATAATTTTAATGAAAGTATGTTATATAATGTGTTCTTGTGTGTGATAAGTGTTATACTTAGGTGTCAGTGTTACCATGCTGTTTTCGTTACTCCAAACGGTATAGCTACTTTATACCAACTCCATGATTCCAAAGATTTGCAAGAAGTCCAAAAAGAAGCAAAGTCGGTTGAGATTTCATCAACAATGAAATGCAAACATTTAAGGTATCCGACTGGTTGCGTCAACTTTTTTTTTTAAAGGAGATATGTGGATTTTTTTAGTGCAATTTAAGAAAAATGTGCTAAAATAAAAGAAGAGAAAAGTAAATTATTATTACTAAAATGGGAAAAAATAGGTAAAAATTGGCGAAAAATAGCATAAAAGCGGTCCATTCTGTACCAATGGTTTATGAACAAATTGTCAATTTTTTTCAATCTAATATGTTGCTATATCATTCATTTTTAAAATGACCTTCATGATAAGAGATATTTTCTTTTTTACAAAACCTGGAACACTTTATCTCAGTTATTATTTGAAATTGCTTTAAAAAAAAGAAGCGAATATATTCACATAGGAGAATGTAAATTTTATAATAAAACAGTGATTGATAAATCTGAAGGTTAAATCACTTCTACTATTATACAGAACTTACACAAAAAAATTCAGTTAGTTATGTTCAAAACTTTTTTAGCAATCGCTGACCCCATTTGATTATTTTCCAAAAATCACATTTCGAGTAAAACGCTTTTTAAAATATGGTATCTTGGTTAAAGTATTGGCATCTGCTTTTACTAAAACACTTGCAGCTTTTGTTCTAGTGAGCGGAAAATGATAAACTTGGTATTTTTATAACGTTATTAAGATGCCCCATAAAATAAAATCATAAAAAAAATTGTCAGTTTTGGCAATTTTACAATTTTAGGGTTGTTGAATACCTTAAGTATAATTTTTGGGGAGTTTTGGTCTGCTTTCACCAACAGCACTCATTAAAGTAAACCATCTGGCTCCATTGGAAGAAAAGCGCTTTTGTATAACCACTCAACAAGCATGTGAATATCTGCTGTTTTTTAGGAATATTAAGTTAGCGAGATCAACGGAGTCTTGTTCTAAGTGACCTAGGGAAGTAGGTAGAACTCTTCAAAAAATGCATTCAATTCCGTATTCTTACTTTAAAAGATACTATTATAGGTAAGTATTATGCCTTCATACAAATTGTTTGTAAAGGCAGCTTTGGACAAGGTATCAGCAAGGTATTTAAATCCTTATGGAAAATGACCCACTAAAAGTACCTAGAGAGTCTTGAAAAAAAGCTGCAAGAAACAATATAAAGTATTCAAGCTATGATGTTGTACAGCGGCACAGCTATCTGTTAAAATCGAAATGTCCCCGAAATGTAGTTCCCCGAGTTCTGTAGATGCGTCTATATATTCAAATCTATTTATATACTGCAGTCAGTTCTGGCCTACAAAAATAATAATATTCAGCATTTTTAAAAATAATGTTAATTGCGCTATTAGATGCCTCAAGTTACATTCATCACTGTCATTTAGGGAAATTGAAAATAATATATTTCTGTTGTGCTTTATTCCATGTGAAAGAGTTGTATGATGTTTCGAAAAGCACAGAGGATTGAAGGATTATTTAGGAGATTTATTTTTACGAGAATTTTGAAACATATAAAGTATAATGAATAAGATTTTACACAATTCTTTTTTAAACTAACATCCATAATTTTACATTTAATACACTTTCAACCCGGGAGTGGTCACGCTAAGCGCTAAGTAACCCCAGGCTCACAAAATAATTAATTCCGGAAAAACTGTTTATTTGTGTCCAATGACCTTGATAGTCTTCAGATTAACTAAATTGTATTTGCCTCCCTCTTATTTTTGGAGTGGCAAATAATTCTTAACAAAATCTTAGAAAAAACGATGAATATGAAATGAAAATGAAAATGCCAGAAAATGACATCCCTGTAGTTTTAGCGAAAATTGACTGTGATTTGCGTCCTTTATTAAGGTCTCGCACATTTAAATTCAGTTTTATTGGATTTTTTTCTCAAATTATCAAACAGAAATTTAAAAGTCTTTGAAAGTCGATAAGTAGGCTTTATCTTAATTAATTATTAAATAGAATTGTGATTTTTATCGTGTACAACAAACTAATAATAATAAAAGGAATGGGGTGACCATTAATGTTAGTATCGAGGGCGTGCCTGCTCCCGGATTAAAACATTTTGAAGTCTTCTCTCTTTAAATATTAAAAATAACATAATTATTCTTCATCGGAATTTTACATTATTTTTCATTATTTAACAATAATTATAAATACTAATTCTTTGAGACTGTCAATTACAGTTGATTTTGCCAAAGATTTGCAGTCCATAGACTGCAACTGTGGCAAAATTGTCTCCAAACAGGGTTTCTATTATCTCAATTGCTGCTGGCAAAATAAGTTTTCTTCGCCAGTAGTGTGAGGCTTTTACATTTTGATATTTTGTGTGATACTTTGTAAGAAGTAAGTAAAGTTTTGTGATTCACTGACAACGTTTTTTTTAAATGCTTTTTGTTTTTCATATGATTTTAATTCAAATAACTCTCAAGGCTTGTTAGTGTACTCACCATGAAGCATTTCCACGGGTCTTTTAAGTTTATTAGGTTTCATACTGTCTGCTACCAATATACAGGGTGTTTCATATTGAATGGGGCAAAAAGAATAGCGCAGTGTGACTGCCGTAATGGATTAATTCATCCGAAACAAATTTATTCTGCAACTACAATTATACAAGTTTTATTTGGCAACAGGGAAAAGTTATCGAATGACGAACTCGTCGCTAGAGGCGCTGTTAAACAAAATGTCGTCCATTCAGGAGAAAGCGTACTGTGTTTTCGAATATGCCAAAACCTCCTTGGTAACTGTTGTGCAAAGACATTTTCGCACGAATTTTCGTAAAGACACACTGCATAAGCAGGTGGGTGAAGCAGTTCCAGGATACCGGCTGCTAATGCAAGAACAAAAGCCCAAGACGAAAAGAAACGAAACCCGAAGTAATTGAAAGAATTAGTGATTCTTTTTTACGGAGTCCCTCAAAAACGCGACGGGCAAGTGCAGAACTGGCTGTCCCTTACACAACAGCGTGGCGTGTTTTACGGAAGCATCTCCAATTCAAGCAGTACATATATCAGATGGTCCAGGCTTTAAAACCTACTGACAAACCGTTGCGTAAGAATTTCTGAGTGAAATTTCAAAAAAAGCTCTACGTGAATGGTTTCGAGAAAACACTGGGGCTTACCGATGAAGCCACGTTCCACTTATGTGGCAAAGTTAATCCCCATAATTTGCGATTTGGGTGTACGGAGAATGTACATAATTCATATTAATTGGCATATTCGAAAACGCAGTACGCTTTCTCCTGCACGGACGACATTTTATTTAACAGCGCCTCTAGCGACGAGTTTATTATTCAATAATTTTCCTTTGTTGCCAAATAAAAGTTGTATAATTGTAGTTGCAGAATAAATTTGTTTCGGCTGAATAAATCCATTACGGCAGTCACATTGCGCTATTCTTTTTGTATCATTCAATATGAAAAACACCCTGTATTTTTGAACAACTAACACACACAGGAGCTTTCCTTCTCCATTTACTTTAGTAGTGGTAAATCGAAAATGTAAATGTTTTTCAGAATACTTACCTGATTGAAATTTTGGAACGTTGCTCGTTTGTGCACTTGTTGATGCTTTATTATCGTCAAATGATCGTTTACAACTTAAATATTTTTTCCATTTTTTTGTTGTTGTTAATCTACTGCCGTAAATACTTAATACCATGAATTACAACTAAAGCTCAAATTCTACGAGGTACAGCATTTTTACATGTTTCGCGAAGACGTCCGATAAGTTGCCCAGACTCACACAGACGTTCACGAGAATGCTAGATGTGATGGATATGATAGAGAGCAACATAAACCATAGAATATTTTTCTAATGACATTTCTACTTTTGGAAATGGATGATGTAAGAAATATATCTTCAATTAAATATCCTTTTGCAATCTGCTCCAATTTAAAATTAGCGAAAATAAAAAATAACATAATAATTATCCTATTGCTTAAAAGTAATTTGCTTAAAATATATATTATTTAAAAGTAAAGGATACAAAACTTAATACTTATCTTGTTAATTTGTACGGTTTATAATTAAGTTCGTATTGCAGCTTTCATGCCAAGTTCATTCTTATTGCATTCAATACATTATTGTTGTATAAGGGGGAGTGATAAAAATTATGATTGAAAATTGGGTCGCCAATAGTGAAAGTTTCAGAAGAACTGCTTTAAGGGTTAGGTTTCACATCACTTGCAAGTAGGCCCACCTCTTATGTCGTGAAAAAGGATTGTGTCTCTTTAGGCACTGTTTAGTTTTCCAAGAATGGAGAATGATAGAATTTATTTGCTTGTTATACTACTGGCTATACTTGTGGTGATATTTCGTGAAAATAATCGACATCGCGTCCAATGAAACTTACTAACTATGTAGGAAGAAAATAAAAATTCCTTTATTGCGCAAAATTAATAAATCTTATGCATTATTTTAAGTCTATTTTAATTGTGACCGACTATGAATTTTAAGAAAACTAAATTATTCTACTCTGTCGTCACACCAAATTCCAAGTAAATTGTTTGTCTAAGAACTATGTAAAAGCTTCATAATAGAAACTATTACTCCTACTTACTACTTACTCACATTTCGGCATTACTATTGATTGGTTACTTTCAACACGGTCACCCATTCCTTGGAAGGGTAATCCGCTTTCAATATATACGCAACACATTATCCTCGGTCGAAAACAGAAAGGCAAATATATTTGCTACTCATATACATATCTAATAACGCAGATTCAGAATGAAAATTCCACACAGTATTTGTATGTATTTTGGGTGGCTAACGGTATATCTCAGTACATCTTCACATATTTTTATACAAATTGTATTAAAAATACATTCAGATAAATTCTAGTATATTTTTGTTACATATATTATTAAATGTAATACATATTTAATACTAAGGGAAACATTAGTATCTATTCCTTAAAATTTATAAAATTCTGCATTATACAGCAGGTAAATGTGTAAAATGTATTACATTATATTGATTTATTATAAAATACTTCGTTGCCGATGTTTAAATAAGTTTAACAGTAATATTTGAATATAAACTCCTCTTATAAAACCATATGATTTGCATAATGTGATCTTTGTTTACTAGGAAAAACATAAATAAAAACACAACTATAATGTTAGCTAAGAATTTTTAAAATAATGGTAAAACGTGTCTGGTTTGATGATCAGTTTAATTTCAAAATCTTGTTCTTCGTTTTAGTATATTGAATTCTACAGTTGGAATTTTGTATTCAGTTCGTGCAGTATGAAAGATTCCTATTATACAAACTAGAGAAATATTGGTACTAGTTAGGTATTCGTACCAATTGTATAATTACAATCATGTTTTAAAAAAAATATATTATTTACGAAATAAGTTATATGATTTTTTATCACTATTTGCATTTAGATTAATTAGCAGCAAATGAAAGAGAACTACTCTAAATTTATTAAATAACTAAAAATTTATTTGAAACTTGAATTATATAAGACATTTTGAATGTCCAGTATTTTTAATGTTTCTCTTTCAATAGGAGATATATATGTCATAATTATTTGTGCGCAATAAGTGTGCATTTATCTCTTTACGATACAGATTGCTATTGAAATAATATATTTTGAAAGTACTTTTCATCAACATTTACAGGACGGGTAGTTGATATTTAAAACGAAGGCGGTATTTAAAGTCATTTATGTATAGTCTTATAAAGAAATGACTTGGATAAAAAAAAATACCATCTTTATTACTTTGTTTACTGCCTTCTGAGTAAGTTCTGGTTTGTTAAATCCCATGGGTGTGAATCACTGAAACAAACTTTCATATTTTCTGAAGATGAGGTGTATGAAAGTTCATTCTTATTTCTGACTTTGGAAGTCACAAAGATATCAATGCTAAGCAATATATTAGCAAGTTGTTTTTTTCTGTTTTTCGAAGACATATTGTATTATCAGTTATTGACAAATGAGAAAAAAGGTAGCCGCTCACACAGATACAAACGCAAGCACATAACCTGGTATTCTGAAGATCATTCTTTTTACAAAACTAGAGGTCCCCTAAGGGTTAACAAAGTTTTTAATTTAAATGTAATCCATTGAGCATTGATATTAATTTATTTAAAATTGTAGACTTTTGTAAAATTGTAAATTTTTTGAAGACAAAAAATTATGAGAAAAAAAGCAAATAGCTTTTTTGGTAAATAATGTGCTTCTTTTCTAATTATTTTAGAGGAAATTGAAAGTTCAGACTTGGTTTCAAAATCAACGATGTTATTAAACACAACCCATTACTGTTAATCACTTGACTGTGATGTCTTGGTTTCAAATAGGAAGGGTATGTAAATTTTTATTTCTTCTAAAATTTCTTAACCATGGCGATTTTACTGCCTCAGCAAGATCATAGCGGATTATCGTGTTGTGATTTTCGGTCGTACTTTGTAGCTTTAATCGATGGCAAAAAAAAGGAAGTTAGTATAGTCGTGTAGCTTCCATCCCAACAACATTTTTTTTATCTAAGCAAGCTATCTCCTAAGGGAAAAAATAAATTGCAAGAATTATTCAGTATTAAAAATCATTTTAAATAAAATTTTAGCTATGAATGGCGTAAAAAAAAATAAAAATTGTTACATGTTAAAAATATAAATAACAATTTTCATTTTAACAATGACAAAAAAAAAGTATGTAATCTCATTTTAAGTGTTCATTTATTTAACTAAACATTATTAGCGCTCAAACACTTTAAATTTTACAAAAGTGCTTACAAATACAATATATATATATATATATGTACATAAAGTTGTTGTTTTTTTCTTCTTAAAAATATAATTATAATTGAATAAAAATAAGAATAATTAAAATTAATTAAATGAGGAAAAGTAACTTTAAATTTCATGGGACTCAAACAATCCAAAACAATTTCTTTTTTATTTATCAGATAACAAAAACATGTTTACCAGAATCGTTAAGTATACATTTTATGGATATAATGTTAAAAAAAAAACGAAAATAACAGAATGTCCTACTGTCTGCATTGATATTTCTCCTTTAGTGTAGTATCTTTTCATCTCAGCATTCTTCCCTTGAAGCTGAAGCTCAGTTATAGCAGCATCAACCCTCTCATAATAAGCACATAAAACTTCCTAAGAGATAATTAGTAAGTTTTCTGGTAAAATTATCCAAAAGGGAAAGAAAAAAGTTCATATCGTTACTATTACCAAGAGAATTCCATAACGAATACTAATTGAAAGGTGCTTAAACAATCACGCTTGCCCAAAAAGCTGGGAGAAAGAATCTCTTTGAGTGATTCACCTTAACAGAATTAGGCTCCCTAGCAGATGAGACTAATTATTTTAACAGAGCCAGAAGAGAGTGCGCTGGCAAAAGGCCATTTTCACTCCCTGAGCTCTCGAACGTTGCATACCAATACTACTCATGACCCAGCTTCTGAAGCATCCTTTTTCTCTAGTATTCATCTATTCAACGGAAGAAAAGAACAAAAAAAGTTGCGCCACAGGTCGCACATACTCGAACATTATTAGCTGAGAATATCTTGCTGATTTTTAATAAGCTTGTTTCCTCAGCACAGCTATTTCATCTCCATTTTCTAAGAAGCTGTAGAAAGATAAACTTCCCATATTATTACTATAATTACATGATGCTATGCAATTCACATTTAATGACATTTTACACATTAACACTAATGTGTTTTGTCATAGAAGTTTACATGTTTACTTCTTGCCAAGTTAAACGACACGTTTTCGAATCTATCTCCCTTTATACTTATGAATTATAAATTTATTGCTAATAATATAACTGGCACGTGAGTTTTTAAATGCTTTTCTTATAAATACCTATTTAAGCAAGTAAAATATTTTATTAATGAGTAGAAATTCTTGAAAAAAATTCAGTTTATGAACATATTTGGATTGAGATAATTTATTCAATTTTTTTTTCGAATCAAAAGAAATGGTAGAGTAATGACATATACTAAAAAAATCGATTTAATTTCTAATTGTTTCCTAGTTTTAAGTTTCTTTATGATGATTTTTTTAGCTACAGGAAAACTGTATGTTTTAAAATTTAATAAATTATAAATAATGTTATATTTCAATGATTGTATTTAATTTTATCTCTGACGTAAATTTTATACATGTATAGCTGGCAGATTATACAAGAAATGATAAAAAAAATATATAATTGCATACTAAATTTAATTTTTTTTAACCACAATTAATTGAAATCTAGCGAGTATTCAGCCAATCAGGAAATCCAGAAGATAGTATAGCCATAGTTCAAACAATCCTTTCAAATACGGTTGAAAAAAACTACTGCATGAATGATAATGGTTTCAAAAATATTATTTCATTCTTTTAAGAGAATGAATGTTAAATATTTTCTGATTATAAATATTTTAAATAAAGACAATTGCAAGCTCCATATACTTTATGTTGAATAATTACAATTCGAAAATGCCAATTTTTGTATCTGAATTATTTTTTTCTTGGGTCATTATTTTTAAACTTCAGTTAATATTTTGTATATCAATTTCACAATTGAAGAGCGTTGGATTTTAAACATCAAACTAAACTTGGTAAACTGGGTTTGGGTTCAATAAAGCTCTCTTTAACAAATTTTTATTAATTTTAGTTAAAATACACAAAGACAGCACATGCTATTAGCAAAAATAATGGTAAAGAACACGGACGATTTTCATAGCGATCAGCTTATTTCGTAACTTGTCCTCTACAGAAAATGTATAATCATTAGAGGGCGCTAAAACTGCTTGGAACTGTAAGCTATAGTTATTATAACATGAGCGATAATGTAAAAATTTTTAGTTCAAAAAATTTCATTAAAAAGGTAAATGACATTATCTTTTGAAAAAAAAATTTTTAATCAATTAAATTGAAGTATCTTTTTTTTAACAATTAGAAGTTATTTTCCAAAAAAATTATTGATCTTTGAATAAAACTATAATGCTATTTTCAATAATTAGAATATTTTATTTCTATAAAACACATATGTGTATACAAAAAAGAATAAAACAGCAAAATTATGTTTTATTATACATCTCGATATCAAATATTTTTTCTGTATATCATTTATGCTACAATAAACAACAAAATTTTACAAACCATTGTTATATTTATTTACAAAATTCTATTATACATATCTTTAGAGAAATGCAAATATTATTGTTATATTCAATAACAAACAAAATCTGTTATTGTCTCTTTGTTCAAACTATTTACCTTACTTATATACAGCAAAAATAGTATATTTATTCATAGCATTTCGAAATTATGAATAAAAAGTATTTAATATATTTGAAATATTATAATATACATGCAATATATTCTCGGGTGAAATGTCTTTTAAAACAAATGATGAAATATTTTATGTTTATAGTTCAATGATTAAGGTAATAATGATTAAGACTACCCTAAAACTGTGAATTTTGCCAAAAATTGACAAATTTATTTTATGATTTTATTTTAGGGGCGGGCCATCTTATTAGCTTTATAAAAATACCAATGTTATCATTTTCCGTTTAATGGAACAAAAACTACAAATGTTTTAGTAAAAGCAGATGTCATTATATTAAGCAAGATGCCATACTTTAAAACGCGTTGTACTTGAAATCTGATTTTTTTGAAAACAATCAAACGGGGTCGGCGATTACTCAAAGTTCTGAAGATAATGAACTGACATTTTTTCTGTAAGTTCTGTATAATAGTAGAATTGTTTTAACTGGCAGATTTATCAATCACTGTTTTATTACAAAATTTACAGATTTTAATTTTATGTGAATATAATCACTGTCTTTTTAAGCATTTCCATATAGTAACCGAGATAAAGTGCTCTAGTTTTTGTAAAAATTAAAATATCTCTTTTTCTGAAGGTCATTTCAAAATTGAATAATATAGCACTATAATATTGATTGAAAAAATTTAAAATTTGTTCATAAACCTTTAGTGCAGAATAGGCCGCGTTTATGCTATTTTTTTATCAATTTTTACCTATTTTTTCCCATTTTATTTATAATAATTTATTTTTCTATTATTAATTTTAGCACATTTTTCTTAAAACGCACTAAACAAATCTAAAAATAACAACAAAAAAAATCGCCATATCTCCTTTAAAAAAAAGCAGTTGTCGCAACCAGTCGGATACCTTAAATACTTCATTTATTAACAAAATCTCTCTGCGTTATGTGTTTAACTATTAAAGTCACGAACAGCTTTCATATCTTAATTAATTTGCCTGTCACATCTTGACAACCCTAAATGGTACAAAAGCAACATACTATGTTACGGATGATGATTTCAAAATACAGCAGAAAAGACTATTTCTCATGCTTTGCAACTAAATGCTTTATTTATTTCACCATGCAGGCATTTCGATAAGGGACTCCGAAGGCTTCATGATGTATACAAGTACAGACAGTATCTGTCATTTTTTTGTTGACCTTGTTACTACTGTATTGCAGGGGGAGTGGTACATTTTTTCAGGTCACTTGGTAGATTATAAACGGTGAGCGGACACGCGGAACTCTAATGACAAGGGGCAACAAGATGATGGGATTAATCTCAAGTAAATCCTTGGGATATTTGGAAAGATTCTCGTTGTCAAGATAACAAAAAAGGTGTAGGAATGCCAAATAAAAACTGACTTGGTTGTCCGGGTGACGAGATCAATACAGGAAGGCCATAGCTAGCCGCAAAGGATTGTATCGATATTTGTTCTCATCTCTCGGGTATTTTTGTCCCATGACCTTCGTTCAATTAATCGTATATTGGTCTTAACAGACGAGAATCGATTTTATGCAAAAAGTGTTGTATGGAAGGGTTTTTGTTGTCTCCTCACATAAAGAAAAATATTAGCAAAGTACAATTAATAATCAAACGAAATTTTATTGCATTAAATGTTTCTCAACAATTGTTATTTATTTAATGTTTACTGTTCAATCCTCATATTCTGGAATATAACCTTTTTAAAATAATTTCCTAATTCGTATGAAGAAGTTAAACTGACCACTAATGAGGAAAATTAATTTTATATGGGAAGATTAATTTTTGATTTTCTTTATATTTATCATTCATAGGGAAGCTGAGAACTAAATTATTTTATCAGTGAAAAAGAAACTAAAACGAAAAGGTCTTTGTAGCATAAAGAAAATGTGAAAAAAAAAAGAAATGCGTTAGTTATAAAAAAAAAAATAAACGAGCCTTGCAGTAGTCGCATACGATGTGTAACATCTGACATGTTATCGTGGTTAATTCGCAAAGCAACTTAAATCCTGAAAAAAATTTATCGATTATAAATGGAAATAACTTTCTATGGAATAATTATATCTTTAATGAAAATTTTATTTTATTAACAAAAGGAGTAATGTGCAGTTTTTTATCAAAAATAATTATTCTTGTTCAATTTCGGAAAGAGTGGTAATGATAACTTATGATAACTAAAATATGACATATATACTTGTGATTTCAAAGTATTTAAAAACCATTGAAAAATAGCGTCAATAACAGTACCTCTGTTAGTTGTCGAAACATTTCGATTTGCGTTCATTTCGAGCTTGAGTTCATCATTCAAAAAATCTATGAGTGGCTTGGCTTCTAGAAAACTGAAGTTAACTTTAAAATCACCACTCAGAATCATGGGAAGCGAGTGATAGTTTTTTTTTTTTTTTAAACAGCAAAACCACCTTCGATATACGGTAAAAGTAAAAAATGTAGAGAATCTTTAATTTTTTGAACTGTTTGATTCGGAGAAATGTACACGACCACTGAAATCACTGTTTGTCCATTTTCAAATAAGCATTCTGCCACACATATGTCCCCAATATCTTGAATAACAATACCCAAACCAATTCTTTGACGATAAGTAATATCCATATGAGGAGCCACAGCATGCGAGTTGTTTTGTTTGCGATAGACCGCAACACCAGCTGCTCTGTGGCCCGGTCGTTTAACTTGTACGCAGCAATCGAAGTCAGGTATCGAAACACATTCTTCATTATTTAACCACTTCTCTGCCAACATGAGTAACGAACAATTTTGTGAAATAACGTCGAAATCTGTTTAGTGAGCCCGCAGACTTTGACAATTGAGTGTAAGGATCGCAAGTTTATCCTAGGTGAAGTCTAATAAGACTTGCTGGTATGTGCTGATTTAGAGTCAAGCGGAAACAAAACAGAGTTTTTGAATTAGAATATTTTGAAATGCTTAATTTAACAGTATGGAAAAGGCTGGTGGCTTGATGTCTACTAGAGTTGAACCCCACGTGGATATATCTTTACAAGATCCAGCTAAAGGACTTAGCTTTTTCTCTGATCCTAAAGTGAGAAAACAAAACAAAAATAAAGATCCTAAGGTCTAGACCGCAGGGGTCGGAGTCCCACCTGAATGTAGGAGAAAAACAGAACTTCACTGGAGGGTAACGAAGAGACACTACCAAGCGCGGAGATTGGTCAAATTAAATAGCACGCGCTTTTCCAACTTCCTGTTACGCATTTCCGTCCCTTTTCACGAAATCACTCATACAAATCTCCAGCAATCGAGAGGAAAGATGTTACACATCAATAATAGGCATTGTAATATGTCTTATAGATACAGCTGCATCTGAAACAAAACAAAAATGATGATTATTATTTTTAAATATTTATATCTTAAAATAATGTCACCACTTTTTTTTTAGAAAAATTAAATTTTTTCCCCTTAATCTTACGAAAGCAAAAAGAAACAAAATATTAATAAAAAAGTAGGAAAACTAAGAAATATTTTAAGAATATAATGAACATTTCTATAAAATAATTTGTTTGATAAAAAAAATAATCCATTTAAAATAATCTTAAGGGTATCATGTTTTTGCTTTTTTAAATAAATTAAGTAACTGTGTCATAGTTGCAAATAAAAAAATAAAAAAATTTTAAAATATATTTCTGTTTGTAAAATTCCTTTTCTCCTCGAAAAAAATAAGTACTTTCTTAATGCTCATTTCTATGAAGAAAAGGTTCTACTCTTTCTTTCTGTGTATATTTATAATAATAATAACTTACATTAATATTTTTCTTGAAAGCTTTTTAATTTTTAATGGTACTGAGCTTCTAGAACTTTCACGTAAATAATTAATCGTTAGGTTACTCGCCTAACGGGATGCAATCGTACCTTTATGTCTCAGAAATTAATTCCGCAGTACATCTGAATTAAAAATTACACTAGACACTATCATTCAAATATGTGGACCAAGCAAAAAATGAATGTTCGGAATTCATTTAAGTTTTTGAAATTCCGGTTGACAATATGTATAAATACTCCCATTTTTAGAGAAAATTCTTCACCGGATATTTGCTCACAAAGTAACCTTTTTTTTCCTTCGTCGTTATTTATAAATAGTTCCTTTGTGTTATTTGTGGGAGAGTATTGCCCATCGAAATAATAAAGTAAATATGTAAAAACATTGAAGATTTCTCATCGCTTCAAAAAAAAAAATCCTTTACAATCAAAAACTGCTTACCAAAATAATAAATCAGTAATAAAAGAAAACCACTTGCGAAAGCGATTGCATATATATATATATTATATATATATATATATATTTAAGTAGGTATTTCAATCTATATATTAATTTAAATATGATTTTGTTTTATTTTTGATCGTAATGTGAACTGACATGAAAGCTTTAGAGAACTTTTATGAAAAGAGACTCTGTTTATGTAAAATTGGCAGACTAATGTTTCAAAAAAGTATGTTTCCATATGTAAAAATAACAGGTTTACTTTTTTTTTTCTATACTTGTTACTTTTTTAGAATTTTCATATCAGTTGAGATTCTGATCAAAATTAATATGTAACTATTAATGAAAGTACTGTGCATTTATAAAACGAATTTATATATTTCATATATTTCAAATTATAAAAATTAAATTAGCCTTCTTGTATAAAAATAATGGCATTTTTATACAGTTATTTTCAAGTGGATTGAAAAACAAATGCATGAATCATCTGTAAAAATCAGCAATTGTTCCACAAAAATTTCCAAGTTGCTTGTTCTTAATCTTTACAGAATGGGAATTCGATGCATGAAGTAAAGCAAATCGCCTTTTAAAGGGCAGCTCGGTTTAAAAATTAACAAAATAAATCCTTGCATTCTTCGCTACTTTTTGAACGTCATGTGATTTATTAAAAGTCTTTTAAACGTCAACAATATATTAAAATCTTGTGGTTTGAGACAAGAAAGGTATTTTTTTCTTTCTTCACGTTCTGAACTTTGAAGAACTATATAGTACTGTATGTTTACTTTATTATCCAAGCCTGAAAGACAAAAATGGGAAAAACAGTGAAAATGAAAGTCGAATTTTATATACATCATTCCTTATCATAAATTATCTTCTCCAAAAGGTTAAAAAAATATAATTTAATTTTAACCGATAAATAAACATATATCATTCAATTAATCAATGAAATTTAATCATAATTTAAAATGTTTTTCAAATGAATTAGCTATATACAAATTAGATAGAAGTTTTGTTTTCCTAGACATAATTTATTTAATGTATCTTATATTAATAACAAATTAAAGTAATATTATCTAAAAGTAATTGAACAAATGATTATTTCGTAACATTTAATTCCGAGATATACCAGCATAATTTTAACAAGATTTCCTCAGTTAAATTTTTTAAATGTTTTAAATTTAAAAAAAGTTTCATATTGTATGAAATAAAACAGTTTTGTGCACACATTTATAAATATTAAATAAATATAATTGTAAATTATGTTTAAAAAAAGAATTTTCTTATATAGCAAATTAACAGTTTCTCAAGACAGAGAAACTCTAATATATATATTTTTTAATTTCAGTTAAAATTATTATAAACTGAATAAACTTACATTAATTTAGCTATCATTGAGGGAACGTTAATGATTATTTTCTTTTATTATGTCCGTTAGACACAACATATTTTCTGTTTAAATACAATTTGAGTAAATTTATTCCAATTATGTTATATTAAGGTGAGGTATATAAATCGAATCATAAATTTACTTTTTTAAGAATAATTTACAATGCAGATACAAAGGCAAAACATAAAGGCAAAAATGATGGTAATGTATTTTAGCATTATACAAATTCGTCCGTAATCAGACCTATTTCATTTATTTGAAGCAGAAAATTACATTGCTGAAAACATACATTTTTTTTGGCATTACAGGCTAAATAATATTTTATTAAATTTTATTTTACTTCGAATAATACGCAAATGCCACAGTATTTAATATACGAACATTCTAGCATAAAATATAGCAACGGGCACATAAAAATATTGAAAACGCCTCTTTCTTAAGCTGACTGTATATTTGAAAGTGTACTTTAATATGTTTTTTATGTTAAAATAGTGCGTAATTTAAAGAGCGGTGTCTTCCTTCCATATAGAAATAATTTATCTATCTATATATTTAAGTATGCATACATTTTATGTATTAAAAAATAAATTATGTTTGTTAAAAATATTTTTTATAATTTTTTTTTTAAAATTCTTTGGAATTTTCTGGCAATGAACATGAACATGTAATCGAATTTTTTAAGATAATGTGGAAAATGATAGCTTAACTTTAACGCTTCCTTCCATTTAGTTATAAAAGAATTTTACAATTTATGGTATTATAACGGTATTTTTTTTCCTATATTGATTATAAATAAGAATTAGATGAATACATCTTAGTATATTAATTGTGATTACTGTTAAATAACTTTCATACTATGCATCTAGATATGACTTCACTATTATCACATACATTAATTAGTGCTTAAAATTAAATGTATTTAATACCTATATATATATATATATATATATATTGTCAAATTGCATATACAATGTATCGTAGTTTATCATTTGTAACCGCTTTAAAAATGTAAAAATAATCATGATATATCAAAACTATTTGTAATATTGTCATTAAATCTTTCAAAAACATTTTATATTATGAATAAAAAAAATATGTTGTTTCGGACGCAACTAAAATAATTATATTTATTTAATATTAAATTGTAAATTTAAAATAAAATCTCTTCATAAAGCATTTCAAATTTCTCAGTTACTTTTCAATGTAACTTATTTTTGTTGACTTATAATAATAATAATAATAATAATATTTAAAGATAACCATTGATTGTCAACCAAAATGTAACTTCATGAAACAAGCAACTTGTGTGTACCTGCATAATGTATGCAGATTATTAACAATGTAGAATACATACAAATCCTGCGTTTTAACAGTCTCACTTGCAAAACTTTTGTAAATGGGATTGCTAAAGACTATTAACGACACGTTTTTATTTACAGAAGGAATTCACACATAACTTGTAAAAAAATAATTTCAATATCTTTTTAACTATGATACAGAAAGCATTGTGACTAATGGAGATAGCAAACTACTCCTTCGAGAAATCGTCATTCATTCCCGACCGAAATCAATTTGGAACTAACTCAATGTGACTTTAACTTGCAATTCAAGTATTGCCATAACGCACAACACCAGGTAATAATTACTGACACAAATGTTCAAGTTAATGATTGTATTTATAACTCATTATCCATACGTATGAGTTACGAGGAATACTAAATGACATTTAAATAATGAAATTTTCATTACATGAAATATTTACTCAGAACTACATATATTGCTGCAAAATGACAGAAGCTCCTGAAATTATAATGATGATCTGATATCTTACGACCAATAAGACTTATTTCGTAACTTTCCGAGAAGGGACTTTACTATCACTGCCAATAAGTGCCTCATATTGTGGATAGAAATACTAACTAGTTAATGGACCTATTATTTAAAATTGAAATATTCGCATAGCTAATTGCTATATTCTCTACTACCACAAACTAACTGCTTTCTATTAGCGCACTTACTCTCTCTCATATACTCACCTTTATATCTTAGAAAAATTTACGTAATACCTTTTAAACTGAAAAAAAGTGGATGTTACTCCAAGTAAAATTACTAAAAATAATACTCCTTGTTAGCTTAAGAGGGAAACTCTCGAAATAACTCATTGTAAATGAAACTGATGTAGAATCAATAGGTGGCCTGAGATACAAATAGACCATTGAGATCAGTCTCATCTGACTTTTGAACTTGAGGACAACATGCACTCATACAAGTAAAGGAACGCCATGCAAATCAAGATCTTTAGAGAAAAAAGTTATGATTTATTACAAAAACGATCTGGAAGACTTTTAAAGAAACAATCTATGTGAATTCATGCTTTATAACTTCAATCTCAGTAGAGAAGAATTTCAGCAAAATTTACATGACTACGACGGATTTTGACTGCGTCCCAAGAGGGGATGCGTTTACAAAGATGGATTGAATGTAGGCATGGGCAAAAAATATCACAGCATTGTCTTGTCCCACGAATGGGAATTTGTCTATGGCACCAAACAGGTCACATTTTGAGGCTGCACGTGGAAAGATTGCAGGACTGTTCCATCATGTATCACTTTACAAGTATACTTGGATTTACAGTAGGAGGAATTATTGATTTTTTTTTCAGCGCCTCTTCAATGCGTATTGGTGATGTCCTAAATATCAACCGTTAGATCACAATTTTTTTGCAGTTCGTCGCTTACTTTCTCTGTACGAGACCATATGGCTCATACAATTTTCAATAATTTTTCATCGTTCATCATTTTGTAATGCTGTCTGAATCAGCCTGATATGTCACCCATGGAATAAATTGGTCTTGTGATTGGAAAATGACCTTCCCAGCATACACCAAATAATTCTGAATTAGTTGAATTTGATTTCTTTCAATACTGAAGCATATAGTAGTAATTATTATTACACATAGCGCAGTGTCTCTCAAACATTCAATATTTGCGACACAATATACAGTCATAATTTTCATCGTACCCCCTTCCATACAATAACAATACATTGGATTCACTAATACTATACTTTGACGTTAAATCCTATTAAGTGCCTTTAACCTATTAAGAACCACTGGGGTATATAAACATCTCGCTCAACCAAAGCATTAACTACCACAGACGAATATATACGTCTTCCCGAAATACAATCTTTTCTGTTCACTGTTATTCATAAAATTATTCCGAAGGCTTTGGAATGCAAAAAAAGACCTTGTGTAACAGTATTTGCGAAGGCTTTACTTATTTCAGAGGATTTGCTTATTTATTCCTTTCTCCCCCCCCCCTCAATACATCACAAAACGATGGCTTTGGGGAGCGAATTGCGCAACTTTTAATCAGAAGTTAAGGGATTAATAACAAACATTACAAGTTTCTAAGGTAAGTGTTAATTTTTGAGTATAATTTTATATATGACACGCCCATTGGGTCACTGGTAATTATTAAAATTGTTCTTAATTTAGTTCTGTAAATTAAATATAAAGTACATCATTCTGTACAGTTCCCGAAATACAATCTTTTCTGTGCACTGTTATTCATAAAATTATTCCGAAGGCTTTGGAATGCAAAAAAAGACCTTGTGTAACAGTATTTGCGAAGGATTTACTTATTTCAGAGGATTTGCTTATTTATTCCTTTCTCCCCCCCCCCTAAATATATCAGTGTAAGCATATATATCAGTGTAAATGTGCATTTATTTTTATTATGTTACGAAGTTTCAGTTTCTTTACTTTCTATAACTCAATATTTTTTTTACAAATAATCTTTTGTTTTTCCACTTTTCAATATGCTGGTGCCTCCCTCTTAGAAATATCACACACTCCTAGGGGGCGCCCCCATAGTTTCAGAAACGCTGCCGTAGAGGTTGCACAACATTTTGATGTTATCGTAATCAGAAAATAAAAACTTCTACATTTTATAGTGTATGTCCGATAAATTTAAATTCGGAACGTACCGTAAAATCCGGTGTATTACGCGCACCTATACTTTCAAGCTGTAATTTCTAATGTTTAGGTATACTGACCCTATAACGCACCCCCCCCTCCTGGTTTTTAAGAAGAAACCTGAAATATGTACGAGTGTAATGCTCTTATGTTTTGAAGTAATTTATTTGAGGTATTATTCCTAGCTCTAGACAAAAATTAGTATATTCCTAGAACTACAGCCCTTTAAGTCAGCGTTTCTCAAACAACGGAGAGTGGGTTCCTTGGTGGGGTGATAAACCTACGTGGGGGCCTAAAGATATAGAAAAGTGAAAAATAAAACATTATTTTAAAGTATTATTAAATTACTGAAAGGAAGCAAAACAAAATGCATTCTAACATATAAAAAACAAAATACGCATTTACACTGATTTAATGTAATAGTAAATGTAGCAGTACTGCACAATGTATTTGATAATTAATTTAACAAGATTAAGTTATGAACAAATTTAATAATTACCAGAGACCTCGTGGCCTTGTAACATATAAGATATTATTTAAAAAATTCAATACTTATCTTGATAATTTGTTCAGTTTATAATTAAAGTCGTATTACATAAATTTAAGCTTGGAGTATATTATTATTGAATCCACTACATAGATATTGTATGGAGGGACGCGCGATGAAAATTGTGATTGAACATGGGTTCGCAATTATTGAAAGTTTCAGAAGCATTGCTTTAACTCTATGAACAATGTCATTCCTTTTAAGTGAACAGTATTTCGATATATGTAAAAGTGTAATTTTTTTTTCATACTCAACTTTTATTTTTACTTTTAAAGCTCTTATCTTTATACCCGGCGTATAATGTGCACCCGTAAATTTCGATCTCGTTTTTTGTATTAAAAGGGCCCGTTATACGCCGGGTTTTACTCGGTATTATTATTCATGATATTTCATTTTGATGATCAAAATATTGTATTTAGTCATAGTCAAGCGTATTATGAGTAATGCCAAGTTTAAATGCATAAATTATTTCACCAGAATCGTACAAAAGTGTGCTCTTTCATATTAGATATATTTAAATAGCCCCCCCCCCCAATTTTTTTTGTTGAATTTTCTGTTATTTTGTAGATTGATAATAAAATGCTTTTCCCTATGCAAGAAATAGTATTTCATGGTAACATACAATATTTATATGTTACTAACTGTACGTTCATGCTTAGATTTCCAGTCGTTACATTTATTATTTTTCAAAACAAGCTACGTCAGAATGTCTGACAAATTTTTTTAAGAACTCTAAGAGGTGATCTTAGACAATTTTTCGTGGTCTCAGTAGCCGAGTGGTCATTGTATCGGATGGTGGCTGGGATGTTACGAGTTTGAGACCGGTACCACTAAAGACCCGCCGTATAGGGGAGCGATGCACGTTAAACTTTCGAGAACTCAAACGTCCTGCCGTTGGTGTGGTGCGGTATTTAGTAGAGGGGTGCCAGCTCAGGTGTCATCCTCGTTCCTTGACCAGGGTTCAAAATTACGAGGTCCGTCGCCGAAAGCCCTCGTGTAGCAGAACATTGTGACGTTAAAATTCACTCACTCGACAATTTTTCCGTAGTTTCTGAAAAATATTGACAATCGGTAAAAAATCAATTAAAAAAGAAATAATTATGAATAAAAAATTATTAATTGTTATTAGTTTCATTTAATAATTTAAAAAATGATGTGGAAATGTTTTTGAAATGCTAATGTATTTTTAAAAATAAGATTACACAAAGTATACATCACTATTTTGATATTTTTTGTTAATTTTATGTATTATAGCGATGGGGGGCATTGTTTGTTTACCACTGCCCTTCTGCTCCTTAAATTGTAGGTTCGACCCCAGCCTAAGCCGGTGGATTTTCATGATGCAGAAAATCGACAGCGGCCACGAAGTATGATTAAACGGCATGTTAATGCTCCCTAGAGGGCCTCTTTGACTTGGGTTCTCTCTGAAAAATTAAATTTTAGTACAGGTTCGCATCGGGAGAGAAAATGTGTTTCTTACTAGGAAGGAAACTATGCATCAAAATTACCTGCGGTGTTTTTTATCTGCTTATATGATGCCGCACTAAAAGAGATACCAGCTTCAGGGGAGTGTACTAGGTCTGAAACGAAAAAACACCAATCCGCATCCGATTGGAAATTAAAATAAAAACAGCTTAAGATATATTTGAATTCATAAGCAATAAATTCTTAAATTATTTTTAAATTAAAAGTAGTGGATCTGTACTGAATATATTCTATAAATGCAAAAATAAAAAAATCCTTCTTTATAAATATCATTAAGGAAAATCAATATTTTATGAATATATTTTCCAAATCAATTGCAAAATTATTCATTTCATCGAAATGTTTATGTGATCTGCAATACATAAGCAAAACTGCTTAGTTATCAAGATTAAATACTATTACTGAAATACAGAGCCAGTCGAAACCATATTCATTTGAAGTTTTCTACCATTTATCCTGTCTGCACAAAAAGTATATGTTATAGCACTTCAACTTTCATATATATATGATATATGAATACTTTATTAAGATACTTTTGAAACAGAAAATGGCAACATCTTTAGAAGATAAAATATCATTTTATTTTAATATTAATATTCCTTCTGTAATCCTTTAATATGAAAGAGTATTTATGTCATTCTTTCATTGCCAGATATAACGTACTTTTTCAACTTTTTCAGTACATTGAGACCCTGTAGGTGAACAAAACAGATATTTACTCCCAATGACTTCGCATAATATCTCTATAACATCCTATATCATTTTTTTCTGGCAGTCAAAGTGCGGGAGGTATTTCTTCACGCGTTGTATTCCGAAACATCTGCCGAAACATCTTGGATTAGAAACGATGATAAATGTTTCAGAGACGTAATTGATCGATGATCCCTCGGCCAGCCAATCGCAATGGAGAACGATGGCGAGGAATATTTTACCTACAAAATTGTAATTGATGGGCCACACAAAGTAATTTATGTCACCCAGTAAAAAATATACGAAAAATGATGGCATAAATTTGTTTTTTTACCGTAAAATGAGAAAAAATGATTCATATTCTGAAATGGATAAATCGTAGCAATCTTTTTTTCCCAATATTAACGTCCCATGCCACCATTTCGATGTCATTTTTTAATACGAGATGCTTAAGCAGATTGTGAGATGCCGGATGTATAAGCGTTTTCATGCCACAAAAAAGGGTCTTTACTTTTGTTTTGTGTTATGTGTATCGATTTGCTATTTATGAAATAAAAAAAAATCATGGATGTCTGGTTTTTGAGCTATTAAATGTTGTTGCAAACGTTGTACAGAATATCAATTTTAAGTCTGAAAATTATGAAATATTTTCTAATTTCTGCTGATAAACTATTTGAAAACTAAATAATTTCATTTTTAGAAACATTGCTCAGTATATTTACATACATTTATTTTTCTCAATCAATTTCATTTGGATTCATATATATATATATATATATGAATAACTGATAAAACGTAATAATAAAGATACTGATAAAACGTACTAAAAAGGTACTGATAAAACGTAATAAAAAGAGATAAGGTGAAGAAAATAATTATAAAATTAAAAATGATTCGCGCCCGCATAAAAGTAAGCTGAATTTTTAATTTAACCAGAATACGCATGATATGTGAATAGAGATTTATTAATATTTGCAATAAATATTTAAGAATTTTTAATTGTATCAGGCAAAAATTGATCAATAGGAAAAGTAAAGTACAAATGAGTTTTCTAAGCTTAATATTTTAATAGTTGTGAAGTAATGCTGCAAAAGAGAATTTAAGACATTTATAAGATATTATCTTATATATAGTACGTTCACTGGATGTTTAATGTTTTACTTATACTGTAAAGTACAGTTCGTTTCTTTTCTAGGTATTTAATTGGCGTGCTTTGATAGTTTATAGATACATTTGTAAAAATAAATGTTTATATAAAAAAAATCTAAATGCAAATTTTTGTACATTACTAAGGAGTTTTTCATATTATATACCAATTTCTACCTGCAATGAAACACAAAATGTGTGGATGCCTTTAAAATGATTGCATATTCAATTAATTTCAGAAAAGTCCGGGCTTTAAAATAAGTGCAATATTTGGAATAAAATATTAAAAGGGATACTATATATTCATCAATACGTTACGCAATGCACGTTACACGGATAACTTTCAAATCCATTTCATTTAAAGTATCTGCTAAATCAAATATCAAAATATTTGACCCACGAGGATAATTAATTGAAGAGATGTAAAGATGGAAATCTAACTAGTTTGGCTGGATGAAGACATAATTTATTTGAATCTTTAAAATAATTCAGAAAATATGTATTCGAGGATTGAAATTTCTCAAATTTTAAGAATTTATTTCAAGCAAGTGATAATATTTCTATAGCATTAATTTTCTACAGTTTATTCAATACTTGAGAAGCAATAGTTTGTATAAATTATCCTTTATAGACTTTACTAATTTAAAGTTCTCATAAAACGTTACGTAATTCTTAAGATATTTTAGTATTACTGAGTAAATATAAAAGGAAAACAAAAATTCAATAAATTATTGATTTCTTTATAGTGAATTGGAACAATGTAAAAGGAAAATTGTAAATTTAGGTCTTCTATTATTTTTGTTTTTGTTTTTGAATGAAAAATATTTACTTATAAAGTCAGGTATATTTGGTGGGCATTTGAAAGTATTTTCAAGAATCTTACAGTTAAATTCTAATACCTTTGAACTGTCTAATAATTTCAGTTTAATTTTGTATTTATTACTTTACTATTTTTAAGAAGGTTCAGCGTATAAAAAGATTACGTTAATTAAATTTATCAGAATAAAAGTTATTACCATAATTATATTAAAAATCATTAAATTTTGCTTTGTAATTTAGATTCAATTAATTAGAATTTTATTTTGTTTTGTTTCTATATTTTATTAAATATAAATCCAATGACAAAACTTGATCATGAATATAAACCAGAGGTTTTAGAATATTTGTTTAACTTATTTGGTTTAACGTAAAATAAATCATAATAATGTTGACTTAGTATGTCATAAAGTCTTAAAACCTTTGAAGGGATTAAAATTTTCTAGTTAAACAACGTAATATTTATAGGCATTTTTTGAATATGAAACTAAAATATTATGGCTCACTATAGACTTAATACTTTCATACTTGATGTGCAGTGTTGAACCACTAATTCATATTCGTTTATTGCATGGTGGTACATTAAACGTACCACTTATTTTAATGCCTAAGAAATTGATGTTATATGGAACATTCTCCGAGCCACCGCAGAAGTCTACTCCTAGTGGTGACTCAAGTTTCCAACATATGTCAGAAGCTCATTGTATGCAATGGGTTTATGCAGTATTTCATTCTTTGATCAGCTGTGAGTCTATTGAGTGGTACAATTTGGAAGCGACTGTGTTGCGTATTTTTAAGTGTAAATGAAAGTGATTTTTGTAATATTTGATGCAAATCAAGTAAGTACATATATGATTCAAATACATAAGTCAATATTACAATAATTAGTACCTCACATATATATTGTTAATATGAAAATATGACAGATAATCATCTTTACAAATACAAAATAAATTCCGCTTATGTTTTGCAATATGTGGCATGTACCTTGTGACCGATAGATTTGTTATTTTTTTTAAAAGATAATTATAATATTTATTAAATAATAAAACATACAAAATGACACAAATGCCCTTAATGAATTATAACTCATTTTCAAGGGGAAATAAATACAACTATTATGTTTATTATATATATTGACTAAATAAAAGCTAGGTGAAATAAAATAATGTACAGAAGGTAATATTTAAAATTGCAACTAACATTAGGTAAATTAGAACTAAACTAAAATTAAGCTTAAAACATTATATTAGGTAAAACTGAAAATATCTTAATATATAGGATGAATAACAATATAATATGAAGAAGTACATTGTGTATTTCCCAACTATAAAAGAATGGATGCGTTGCATCTGCAAAGTTCTATTGTGCCTAGGGAAGAAAAAATCATGTTACCAAAACTATCATACTGCTTGAAGCGTGATGGTACAAAATATGTACCACCTATTTTTTAATATTATTAGTGTTTAATATATTTTTAATATGTATCACCTTTTGCTCAATAGTTATAGTTTTGTAAGGTTTATCTAAAATATTTGTAATTATTTTCCTCTAGTGCATTATTTTTTTGTCAAAAATTCAGCTCATGAAATAGTTAAATATAATTCTGTAGTCCATTGTGAGAGCAATCAATATTACATCCAAACTTTTTATTTCTTTCTTACATTAAATCCTATTTTGTGAAGTAGTCTCCCAAAGGCTGAAAGCCTGAATTGACTCAGCGCATTAGAAAAACTAATCATGTCCAACATTTCGTCAAACAACAGTTGTCTCCATTTGTTTGTCTTGTTTCACTCACTGTCTTTTTAATTTCCCCTTCCGCAAAGAAAAAAAAATCTTGAAAACAGAAGGGAAAACGCAGTCCTATTCTCAATTAAAAGGAATAGTCTTTTCAGATAATAGTTTTTTTGTCTCGATTAAAGACAAAGTTAATACACTAATAGCAGATTGGATGCCTATTTTACAAAAACAGTGTTCAAATAGCTAAGTATCATAATTTTTTTTAAAAAGTTTTCCAAGAAATTGATATTATAAACATTTTTTAATAAATTTATTAAAATTAATAAGAAAATAATGTATTAACTAAAAGCATGCTATGCATGTTTATTATTTACTTATATGACAAAATACTTACTGAATTGCGCATGACATGAAAGTCTAATTTAACTTATGTATTGTAATCTTTCGGATCTAAATTTTGGGCCGGTTATGCAAAGTTCAAACGAGTTATTTATTTTTTTGTTACTTACACTTCTTAAATATTAATTATTTTTTGAGTAATTTTAATTTAACAATTATTGAAATTGCTATATAAAATGAAATTTTAATAAGGAAGAATTAAAACAAGTTTAAATAACGTTTTGGAATAAATTTAATTATAAGTTCAATACTTTTCTTTTCACTTTTAAGAATATAACCACAAATTGGAGAATTTCGTTAAATCAAATCCAAAGTTTCGACTTTGATACTGAATTCCTGTATTCTAAAATATTATTTTTAATAATAATAAAAAATAATACATTTTATATAAAATCTTTCAATTTTAAGACTACAATGATTTCATAAAATTAGTAATTTTGTTTGTTTGAATACCAAATTACATTTCTAAATTAAATAATTAACCAACATTAACTATATTTTAAATTTTAACAAATATCTTAAGATGTACTATATACTATCTATTCAAAGCTATTCAAATTAACACTAACTAAACCATTAAATACCAAAATAATCATGGTAATAAAATATATAATTTATTTCCTTTCTAATAATTTTTTGATTAATTGTGTATTACTGGAATGAAAATATTACTGAAACACTTCGAACGATTTTAGAACCAATTTCACGGTCCATGGTTATATAAATATGAATATTTTTCAAATAGTATATTCATGCATCGAGAAAGGTATTTTAATATAACATTAAAATTGCTCGGAGAATGACTTTGGCTTTTAATGTATTTAGGACATTATGTATAAATTAGAATTATGTCTGTAATAATGTTAATGTAATTTTAAAGTATGATAATTGTGTGTGCAATTATATTATATGTACTGTTCAGTTATTATACTTGCGGGATGCCAAGATGTATAGTACATTTTTGCTTTCAAAAATCAGACTCTATGAGTTGAGAGTAAATATTTTTGCTCAATTGCTTTTAGAAAAATACTAAAGAGCTTGTTGCTACTTCAGTAGCAAGCACTAAGAACAACATATAATACATAATTTTAGTATGTCATAAATAATTTTAGACAGTCAATTGAAGATTGCAAATGTACTAAAAAAGAGGATAATAGGGTAATGACTTTAAAGTGGTCAGAATTGCTTTAGAATTTTTCTCAAGCTTTCATTTTCTCATTAATGTTGTTTTGAAATTTAGAATTAAAAAATAATTCAATAAGAAAACTGAAAAATATCCATTAAATCTCATTTGTCCACCTTTTGCGCTGCCTTTTTTCTCAATGTTGCAAGTACTGCACAAGACAGAAAGTTTCAGTATTTATCTACTGAAGCATGACTCTAAAACTCAAAGGGAAAAAAAGAGAGAGAAGTCTAAAAATCAATAAACGAACACTTAAAGGCCCTCATGGAAGACCGCTGAAATCTCAAGAGGCCCCCTGTCCACAAGACAAACAACAAACCCGAGAAAACACTACGACGGAAATCCTTTCAAACGAGTGCTTCAAGCAGACACAGCTTGTTGGAAATTTAATTAAATGCCAGGGGTGGAATTTTTCTGCAAATGCTAATGCCGAAATAATGAAAGCACTCCCACTGATGGCAATGCGGTGAGTTTCGAAGATTCTTGGTTAGTTGGGTTTGTTTTGAAATCCCTCTACTTTCTTATTTATTCTACCTCTTGCTACGCGTTGGTAAGTTTCGCATACAATTGAAAAGAATGAAAGTGGACAAGTGAAAAAAGATATGCGGGGGATTTTCTTAAGAATAGTTTAGATTCTCATTCTGTCAATGACTATTATTCGTATGCAGCATAGATAAACTGCATTCGATATGAAATTTAATTTAGTAAGCATATCTTGAACACATATTGTTTTAAAAATATATATGCATGTTTATAATGAACACAAATAATTGGCTCATTGGAACCCGTTTAATTACTTGATCCACATTAAGTCACGAAAAGGGCTAAATTTATGTGACATCACAGTCACAAGATAAATCCAATCATGTTTTACAAGATGAGACTCAGTGCATGCTATTTGCTGTTGCCAACTTGTGCTTTGACCGAAAACTTTCTTTTAGAATTACATACTTGTCAACAATAATAACGCATATTGGTCAACAAAATACAATTGATTTAAAAAAACACACATATAACATAAGGTGTTTTTTTTTTGAAAAATGTTTTGTGAAGAATCTTAATACTTGGATACCCTTACCAAATTATCAGATCCGAAACCGTATTTTTATTTTACAACAATTACAAGTTAAATGCTAGCTTGGAGATCAACGGAGAACATGAGATTGCGTTTATTATGTGGTTGTTATAAATTTAGCCACTGATAAACATGAGAACTGAGAATCAAATAGCTATTCTTTGCTTCAATTGATAATTGAAATGATCTTTGATACCCAATCCACAAAATTATTTCTTAATTAATTTTCTGAAAAAAATTCTAATAAAATATTAACATAGTAAATGTACTTTATTCAAATACTACTCCTGATTAACCACTTGCTTGATTTGCCCGAGCAGTGCCCAGGCAAGTCTTTTGTCTACTCTAATCCTCTGATTTTCCTGTATTTTTTGCTCGTTTAGTGCGCAATGTTCTTAACAGATGTGTCTAACAGTCGAGTAAAATTAAAATTATAAAAAAAATGTCTAAACAGGTTTCAAGGTTAGGTTTTACTACAGTCTTTTAGACTAGATAAGTCGTTAATTTTCTTTTTACTAGATCGGTGTACCGCAAACTACGAACACTACTTCTTTTAAATTTGGAACTTAAAATAGGAGCAAAATGAGTGATTATGAGAGGCTCACAACTGAAAATAATTCTCATATTGACTAAAGTAAGGAATCTAAAATTTATGTAAATGATTCTGGAAGTAATGAAAGTTTGTTATTGGATATTTCTTTGTGATGTAAATAGAATCAATCAGCTTCTCACAAATTACCGAATAATAAAAAAAAGAGGCGATAAATAATACAAAGAAATAATCTTCCATATTTTAGATACACCATTGTGAAATGCTGTTTTATATAAAAAACTGGAATAAAAATTTTCTCATTTGAATTTCAGGCTTGTTATTATAGACTGCCTTATCGGGGCCTTTATATGGGGTGGTAAATGAGAAAAAGGTCCGACGACCAGGAATTTTGCCCAATCCTATACGATTGACAGAACAAAAACTTTTCAGAAGTGATTCCTCTCACGGCGACAAAAAAGTGAGACCAACAAGGCAACGTTTTGTGTGTTGTTCGAAAAGAAACAATTTTGAAAAATGAGTGGAAAAAGAAACACGATATTGTCGTTTCGATTGTGATATTGAACTAAACCTATCTCTCAATGTTAAAATTCACTACACAAAAACAGAATTTTATGAGAATAATTAAATGTAAGTACAATATTATCTTTTTAAACTAATATACATTTTTGTGAGGTGTTCTTTTAAGTTCACATATACCTTCGGAAAAAAAGCCAACTTTAATCTAGTGATATGTTTTTTTCAATGAAAACAAAAATTAGCATAATTCGTTAAACTAATTATTTATTACACTTCTGACTGCTAATTTGAGTTTATATAATTGATGTTATCATAAAAAATATGATTATTTTTTGACATAATATGACAGGAAAAAGAAACAGATAAGTGGTTAAGATCGGTTTACCTAAAGTCCGTATGAAACTGTAATCAAATACATCATTTGAATTGGAGAATGCAAATAGAATGGAGAAAGTTAACATTTATAATTTTACCAGATGTATTAGTTGTACATAAAATATTCCTTTAAATGTTAAAGTATGATTTTTTTTTCGAAGAGTTAATAGCTACTTTGCTTTGATACTCAAAATACTGCATCAAAATGCGTTTTTTTTTCAATTTCCATTAAATCGTTATAAAATAAAAATTATATTTCTTCAAAATAAGTGCATAAACATCTGAAAGAAAACATTGTGCTTTTGTCATTGATAATTGGCATTAAATTATTTAAATTATTTTCCTTATTATTCAATTAATAATCACAACAAACTAACTTATTAAACTCATTTGGATAAATTTAAAACTTTTCAATATCAATGAAAATCATGCAGCACATTAAACTACGAAAAACATTTTACATAGGGTCTTTTGAAAAAATATATTTATTTAAAATGCAACTGAATGAAAGAATCTACCAGACAACTAAATTAAAATTTAATTTAGACTTTTCTTGAATGATACAAAAGCTCTTGAAAATAAAGATAACTTCTTTTTCCTCTGTATAACTTAAAGTGATTACATTTCTTAAAACTTCTCTGGTTAAATCAAAAATGCCTGCTAACTTTCCCAACAAAGCATATTCAATTCTCTAATGTTTATAGGGACAAATAACGTCAAGGTTTGCTTTAACACAATTTTACATTTTGGATGATTATTTTTGAAGGCCCATTTCTATTATTTTTGTAGATAGAAGTTGCTAAGCTTAAGTCTGATATGTTATGCTATGGCATTTTTGTCTTTTCATCTAAGTGCATGATATATATTTAATATTTTATAACTTGTTTTGTTCAGAATTTTCGTATTTAATTTTTTAAGTATAATTCTCTTAAATAAAATCGATAGTGATTTAATGTAGAACTACCATCGGTAAAATGAAATTTTCGCTAAAAAATTGACTTATTCGGTAACAAAATTGGCCGAACTATAGATTCAATTAATTAAAAGGTCAAATGTATTTAATGCATATTACACTCATTAAATTAAACATGTGATTAAAGATACTGCAGAATAAAAAAGTTAATATGCGTTATACACACGTTTAGAGATATTGTCCGCCTATGAGTTCAAAAAGAGAAACTTAAAAACATCAAAACAAAATAAAAATATAATCAAATATTATATAATAAAATTTTAAAAAACATTAACAAGTTCAAATATTAAAAAATATTACATATATTAATTAAATAATAATTAAACTATTTTATTTATAATGACTTTTTTATTACATCTTAATTCATCAATTTAAAACACTTAAAACATACTTCAGAAATTAAATATAACATAAATAAACTATTCATTTATAAAGAATCATCACAAATGTATTGATCCTTAAAATATGCATGTTTTATACAATTATTCTAATTTTTGCTTATAAATCCACCAAGCAACATTGAACTTACAAATAAACATTATTACTTTTGAACTATGAACAAAATATACTTCAAACAAAATTAAATCTACAGAGACGATTTTCTATTTGCATTCATTTAAGATCTTGGAAATATTTTTTTAATCTTTAAGGGCCAGATGTTTTTTTTTTTCAATATTTTCTTACCAAGTTTTTGCGTCTTTATATTTCACAAAAATGCAAATATATCTATTTTGAAAGTAAAAGGTTAAATAAGATTAGATTACTGAATTTAAGTGATATATTTTAGATGTTTATTATTTAATTCGTTTGTGCTATTTCTATATATTTGTGTATTAACTTCTTGAAATCATATTTCACGTATATAACAAAGATGAGTTTTCATTATTATTGCTATCGTACTGGAGTTGCTTGTATGTTTCCTGTGCTTTCTCATTCCATTTCTTTTCCAACTATTCATTTAAAAAAGAATACTCTGCACATATTTTTAAGCATGCTATTTTAAGTTAATTTATTGTCTGATTTTATGGGAAAATCTATTAATTAAATATATTGTGAATGCAAACTAGAAATATTTGGTATACTAAAAAAATGGTTAAAGCCGTCCCCTAACCCGGTAGAGGTCACGCTAGTCACATAATCACACCAGGATCACGAAATATTTAATTCTGAGAAAACAGTTTGCTACCAAGGACCTTGTCAGTATCCTCCTATATGATAGTATTCATGGGAACTAAAATATATGTTTTGGTTATCCCTCTTTTTTGGGAGTGCCAAACGTTTCTATAGAATCTTAAAGTACATGGGGTGACTGAGTCAACATCGCGAACCCTTTTGTTTCAAAATTGTTTCTATGAAAAGGTTACATTATCACCCTGTGAACAACTTAGGGTGATTTTGATTTCTCTATTGTAGGACTCACTGTGATTCATAAATGTAAATGAACATAATATATAAAAAGATGGGCATGAATGCGATCTCTATGGGATGAATTTAAAACTGATAAAAAAAGGGAAAAACCTGATGAAAAAATGGATATCAATCATAGCAGTGAAAGTACATTTAAAAAAATTACAAAAGTAATGAACATGAAACTTTTGTGTCCAAAGGAAATTTTTCAGATGTTACCTAAAAAACTCCATTATAAAAGATATGAAGCGGCTAGTGGACCACAAGTGTGTCCTGTCAAAAAAACACAAGAAAGGAAAAAAAAAATTCAACATGCATATTTGTCGATCATCAAAGAACAATAAAACTAAAGTAACTTGAACAAAATCGAACAATTTTGCCTGCAAATGTCATTTCTGCAATGTTGGCGAAAAGTGTCTGAGAGTTGTATCATTTATTAAAGTCGTGCAGATTTGAAACATTTTAGTTCAGTTTCATTGAAGATTTTCTCAATTTATCATAGAACAAAATTAAAAGCAATTGTATACTTTTTCTTAATTAAATTACTCGCAGGGAATACTATTTTTATCGCGTACAATAAAAACAATTATAGAAAAAAAAGATTGGGTGACTCAGTCACCTTGCGCGACAACTAACGTTAGTATTGAGTGCGTAAATTAATATTTTCTTTAAAAAAAACAAGTTTTTGATGTTGTCGTGCCCCCACTTAGAGTTGTCGCGGCACCTCCTAGGGAGGCACACCACACAGTTTAAGGATCGCTGATGTGAATGATTATAAGTTAAGCAAAATAGAAGGATGCCGAAAACCGACTCACACTTTGAATAATAGCAAGTTACGTGGATTAATTCTTATTCGAAAAGTACATTTGAATGTTGGTTGATTGTGAGAAGATCATGTTATGTCTCGTATAAAATGGGAAATTGACTATCATCAATGTCAAAGAATATCAGCATCATCGTTACCTGTAAAAAGAGTGTTTTATTGATCGTGAATAGTGCTACTCGAATTAGTCGAAATCTAAAGACTGTCATGTTTATATGAATTCGTTGGTTTTAGAAGGACTGTATTAAACGATATGTAGAATTTCAATTACCTCCGGCTACTAACGCCTTAGAAGACAGTCTTGTCTTGAAGTCGGTATTGCAGGTTCCTACAGTCACATCACAAACCTTGAGAAAAGAAGTGGGCTTTTTCGCAGCACGATAAATATCCCCACAGGCTGTGCGAAAACGTATGTATCAGCAGGAAATGTTGGATTTTGTTTTCCTTGAAACTGCAGCAGAGAAACTCGCAGTTAAAAGGGTGTGCCTAGCGAAAAGCTGAATTCGTAACCCGCTCCTCGTCGTCTTTTCAGTGAAATCCCAGCTTTTTGTGCAACAATTTGATAGACGAAGCATTTATGGTTACACCAAAATGAAAAACATATGAGTCCTATTGTCATTCGATATTGTCTTGCGGGCTCCAACATTTGGTATGATCGTCTTGAACTAACTAACTTGGCACATAATGTATTCGATTGTTTCTCTAGCCGACACTTTCTACATATCTTTTTCCCATTCAAACAACTGGCCATGGATTGTTGAGACACTGTCATCGCCCTCCAGATGCAGAGATTGAAGAATTGTTGCTTAGATTTAACACAACGGGAAGGAAACTTACATATCTGTCATTTAAGCCTGGTTCGATATACAAAATATAATTTGTAAATATGACAATAGAATATAAATTTTTTAGACAATTCGATTATTTCCTTTTCTAAAATAAATTTTCTTACCTTATAAAGTATTAATTTTCATTATTTATTCACGTCTGCATTTTTCTCAAATAAATGTATGGATACTGAATTTACTAAGGGTTCTCAAATGCGTTAATTTTTTATGAGGTTTGAAAATTTAAACAGTTTTGAAATAGATATAGTTCTATGAAATTAAAACTAAGTAATTCGAATTTCTTACATATTATTTATAAGGGAATGAGGTTTCAGAAAAGAACAAACTATTTAAAATATAATCATAATTTTAAAAATTATATGCATATGAAAATAAGGAGCATTTCCGTAATAAATATAAAGTAACTTTTACAAAGTCAACACTCTTGAGACCCCTTTTAAAAATATGAGAAATATCACAGTTTAAAAAAATTTCTACATGAAATTAATATATACAGAACAAAATTTAGAATAACATACTAACATAATGAATAAACGAAGTTGAGAACGAAGAAAAAGCTAGAATGCAAGTTGAGAAATAAACAAGAACCAAGCTTCGTTACAGGAAATACATTCGATTTTAGATGCTTATATCTACCTTTTATTACATGTTTCGAATATTATATGTATGGTTTTAACTGAATACATTTTGCTTTCAGAATATGTGTCAGTATGTACGATGAATTGAGTCTTTGTTAGCATTAAATTAACCGCAGAGCAAATTGCGATACATAGACTTAAGTTACTACTTTTGTTTGAAATTAAATTTTGAACTTATAGGCAAATTTTATAAAAACAGCTCTAATTAGAGAGTTATTCTTGCTTCAATTTTTATTCAAAACTTATTAATCGTTGGGATAAAATATATTTTTAACTGTGTGATAAATGCTACACATTATACGTTTTACCAGCATACTTTTGCTCTTTAACGGCTTGAAAAATTACTGCATAATTGTGCACAGTAATAATTAATTAAATTCAAATATTCAAGGAAGAGAGCTGTGATAAAAATGCGTTACATGAAATGAAGAAATTTTTCCATGTTTTATATATATATATATATATATATATATATATATATAATATATATATAAAGATCAAATATATTTCTTACTTAAGTCTCTTAGGCATTTCTTTTAAGAATTAACAAACGCAATTTTTACAAATTAAATGAAAATAAAGTATTCACCATATTTCATAATTCCTAGATAAACATTTAACTGGGTAAACATTTATTTGAATACTTTTTATTCATTTATTCATACAGACAAGAGAAATAATTTTTAACTTATTTCATCCAATTTTTTCTCGAATGTATCTAACTGGCAGTAATTACAAAAGTGTTTTATTATTTATTTACGTTGAGGATACACGAAATACATGTTCCGAAAAATTTCAAAACAATTAGTTCAAATGACAAACTTTGAAGATATGTAAAGTGACATTTAATATTTACGTTAAACTGGTTAATAATAAGATAAAAATTTGTAAAAACATATATTAGATATTCAATCATATAATTTTTAATGAAAATTTAATGCAATTTTTTTTATGCAATATATATAAATTTTAAATCACATGGATCTTCAAATTGAGTTCTTCAGAGTCCTGGAGTTCCACAAAGCCCATCCGAGGCCTCAATGATTCAAAAAGAAAATTATAAATATGTTGGGTTCCATGTCCCAAGAGAGAAACTAAAAAAAAAATCCGTGCCAAGCTGTTTCTTGTCCAAATAATTTCGTGCATCTTTTATTATAATATAAAAAAAAATATTTAAAATTTTTACACTGCTGGCCACACAAAATGCGACACCAAGAAGTACCAGAGGTATCATAGCAAGATTTATTTGGCACATAACATATTGTACAAAGATCAAACTATTAAAATTAAAACTTCTTATGAAGCGTTAAAATCGATTACAAAATCAGTAGTTAGTGTAACCTCCATTGTTGGATATAACCGCTGTCACACGTCTCGGCATAGAATCAAAGCGGCTTTGGATGTATCCTTGGGATACAGCTATCCATGTGGATTCCACATATTGCCAAAGTGGATTTGGTGTAGCAGTGGGGAGGGGTGAAGCCCGGGCTCAAGCGTTGCTCAAGCGTGGGCCACACGTTTTCGATTGGCGATAGACCAGGGAACAAGCAGGCCAAGGAAGCAAGTCAATCTTATGTGTAAATAAGAACTCTTTAACATTGCGTGTCATGTGTGTACGCTCATTATTCGGTTGGAGTATTGCTGATGGCAAACGCTGATTGTGCGGGAATACCACGAGCTTCAACACCTCCGAGATGTAGCTCTGGCCGTTCAGTGTACCGGTAATGCGTACTGGAGGGGTTCTGCATTGAAATCAAAATGTTAAATCAGCTCATGATACTGATAATTTTGAAATTGGTTGCAGGACCATAGTAGCGAAGCATTTCAACAAAGTTCAATAGGCTCTCTCCACGGTGTCTCCAAACTCGAACCTGACCTTCTTGATGTTGCAGGCAAAAGCCGTATTCCTCAGTAAACACAATATCATTCCATTCCGTTATTCATGTCCAACGTTCATCGCACGATTGGCAGCTCAAATGCCTAGGACTTCCAGTCAAAGTTAAATGATGCAATGGACGCATTGTGGATATTCCACTCTTTTGCAAACGGCGTGGAATGCTACGGGCAGACACCGAATGATACACAGCAGACTGAATCTGTTGTGCTAGGGTTCGTGATGTTGCTGCACGATCCATTAATCCCATGCGCACCATCAGCCTGTCATCATGAACAGTGGTGCAACCACTTGGTTACGATCGTCCCCGTCAGTCAATAGTTTCCTCTACATCCAGCGATGACAGATACGCATCACAGTTGCTTTATTTCGTCAAAAACGTTAATCACATTATCTAATGATTAATCCGCAATCCCTATGAACTACAATTCTTCCTCGATTAAATCCAGAAACTTAGTCAAAAAACGCTCGATGACACTAGACACAGGTAAACAGCTTGCTAAAAGAAACGTGCGAAAAAAATTGCCTTACTTGAAATCGCCTATCTGTTTCCCCTTATTTTGCTCTGCCGTGTGGGTTTATGGTTCCTTGTGATGCTACAGCTGAGATATAATGTTGATGATTTTCATATTTTATCTCCACCAACGCATGATGTAAATTTCACAATGTTTACATGCTTTCTTCAGGGTGTTGCATTTTTTTGTGGCCAGCATGCATGGATTTGTATTATCTAGATTGCGAATATCGTGTTTATTTAAAGCTGGTAAATAAGTGGAGTGGAATGGAATAAATTGAATTTCAATAACACTGTTTAAAACAATACAATAAAGCTTTTTTCCCCATTTGTAGTTTAAAAACCCTTAAAGAAAACACCATTAAAGAAACTCCGAACACCAGTAAAATATAATTTCCCAGAAGAGAAAACTGAGCATAAAAGGGAAAGTTGGAAGCTCAAAATATCAACAAATTTGACACTAAAATCTTAATCTAATGAATAATAGCTTCAAATTTTAGGCTGAAATTTGTAGAATACACAGATTCTCGCAGAGAGTTTTGAACAGTTAAAGGCCCATCTGAACAATTTATTTCAGTGAAAAATATTTCTCAACGTATATTACAACAAAAACAAAATATAGAATCAAATCACAGCAAAATATTAAATGAGACACAAGGTAGCTTCAACTGATCTAGACTCACTTTGTGTAAAAAAGTTCAAACAAATTACTCAGTTATTAAAAATAATGCAATGGAAGTTGACATCTGGGGCATGAATTACTGTAATTAATGAGTAAATTACACTAATTTTTTGTTTAAAAAATGAAATAGTATTTTGCTTAAAGTGTCTTTACTTAAAATGGCTATAACATGTTGTTCTACATTAAATATAATTTTAAGATATATTCTTCTAAAGCTTCTTTTTAAAAGGGCTCAAAGAAAGCAACTTTTTGTTCTAAGGGTTCGATGAATCAAAATTTTGAAAATCACTGGTTTATATAATATGTATGAATGGCTGCTCTCATGTCAATTTATAATCATCGAAACATATTTTCTTAGTTCACCGCGACCAAATGCTATAACTTTATTAAAAAACAAAGTTTATATATATATATATATATATATATATATATATATATATATAAAATACAATTATACCATATACTAGAAATTAGATATATATTAAATAAATATATCCGTCCTAAAAAGTAAGCCAACCGTCAGAACGAGCATAATTAAATGGTGGTGATCCCTCCCCAAAGTGCAGACGAATCCTTGGGGCGGGTGAGGGATGGTACAGGTTTCTCTCCCAGGCATGATTTAGCACCCCCAGAAACCTGGGCAATGATTGGTGTTTGGGTGAAATCTTCACGTCCGTATGGGATCTCTGCCAGCTAGGTGACAATGGTGCTGTGATAAAACTTGGGCATCGAGCCAGAACTTCTCTTGCTCATCTGAAATTCAAACAAGTCGCCACCTATTGTGGCTGTCAAATGCTACCAACTGAATGGATTACTTGGGGGTGGGGGTGGAGAAAGAGTGATGGAACACAGGATGGGGTATTCTATTTCAATATGAAGAGTCAAGGCGGTGCCGAAGGAGTATTGGCAATACCGCTCAGCTTTCGGATGTGAGTGTACTTAAGTAACGAACAATGACATCCCTAACAGTTCCAAAGCGGCGTTTGGAAACAAAGGGTTGTGATCGCTTTACTTAAATTACCATTAGCATCCATTCTGCGTTCTACACACGTTAGGGATCCAGACAGGATAATTTGATGAGAGAGTTTTAGCATTTTATTCGAAAACTTTAATTCCTTCACTGTGTAGTATATAGATCTGTAAATTCATTTTATGTGAAGTTTATACAATTAGTACCTATCTCCTTTAGTATACTGAAAAAAGAAAGCATTTAAAATTACAGTAAAATGCAACATCTTTAAATGAATGCTTCTCCTGCTTTATTTAATTGATGTTTGTATATACGTCTAAGAAATTATTTTTTCTTTTAATAGCAAAATACACTATAGACACTTTTGGATATGAAAATGTACATAACTTGCTACCCTTCCCCCCCCCTCTGTCTACTCTTAGACCTTGCTAAAGGCGCGGGAGGAAGAGAAGGAAGACTGGACATGATAATTTCTAATTATTTATTCAGCACACTAATTAACTCAATCAAAAATCAATTAAACAAGTTTCCAAGTAGAGAGTAGATATTTTGAGACGAGAGTTGCGTGTTCGAAGAATACTTCTAATAAATTTGTCCACTTTTTATGAATAAATCTTCTATTTTAATATTTTGATTTACACAGTAGTTATGTGACTAACTGTCGCTTAAATATCTTTAAATACCACCGCTTAAATACCAAAATGCGCTATAAATATGACTAATACCTGAACTATATATAGTCTTCTTATCTTCTAATTCTTAATGTTCAATCCCATGGTAACTTCAATTGAATATCAATTTTCCTCTATATAACTATATATCTCCTTTTCTCTTTCTATATCTTTATCTCTCTATCTCTCTTCTACCCCACTAACTTCTATCTAACTCTCTTCTATCTCACTAACTCCAAACAAGCAAACCTGAACTATATATAATAGATTTAATCTGCATTCAACGGTTTCTTCTTCAGAAAGGGTTGTTGATATTCATAGCCCAAAGATTTTCCAAAAGGGTTTGTGGAAGGACACGTATAGACACATCACAAATTTAATTGTAATGTAGACTGTATAGTAGCATTACTTACAGTTAATTTCGTCTTAGGATGCAATTCCATTCTTTAAAAAAACATTTATTTTAAGTAATAAGGTGTTTGGGTGCAAGTTTTGTGAAAGAAACATATAATTGTTTTATATTCTACTGTTAAGATATTCTCAGAGACTCTAATCCATATATTTAAATTTATTAAATAAATATTTCTTCAAGAAAATAAATTTTTAATATAACAAACAACCTTTGAAAATAATTCTATGGATTTCGTCTAAATTATTATTTACTTTAGTATCAACCAGAAAAAATATAAATTATAGTGATTTATAATAAATATATTATTTCACTATCTTATAATTTTTTTTTTTACTTTGAAAGTGTAATTTCTTTATTTCTAAAATAAAATTGATATAAGATAGGGATAAATGTAAAAAAGACAACTCTATGAACTTATAGAATATTAAACCTAAATAATTTTACAAATTTTATTGCTTTGATCTATGTTTATATATTTGAATGTAATGAGTCTGTGATAGTAGACAGTATCACGGACTTGAGGCCGATGTGGCATGGAATGAAGTACTCGTGCAACTGAAAGGCCGCCATTTTGAGGCAATGATGCACGGTGCATCTGCTGAGACTCAAAGTCCTTCTGTTAGCGTGGTGAGGAGATTCGAAGTGGGTGACAACTCAGGTGTCACCCTCGTCACTTGACCCTGGTTCAAAAGAATTAGGTGCGTCGCCAGACGCACTGATGTTATTTTGTAGTGGGATATTAATAAACACGTATTCACATAAATATTTTATGTGCACCATGCAGTTCCTTTTCATTTAAAAACATATGTGAAATAGGAATAAATGCAAAAAGTGTTCATTATTTATATAATCAATGAATGTTATAAGCTCAATTTTGAAATTTTATTACTATTATCTATATTTATACATTTTAGCGCATTAAAAAATTAATGAATTTGGAATTTTTCTAAACGAGTTACTTTTAAGTTAAACATTAAAATGTTCCCCTTTTTCAACTGAAAACATGCCACAGAGTTAATAGTAGTTTAAAGTAGAGGCATTGAAAAGCAAATTCCTGATTCATTAATTTATTTCCTGAATAGAATTTAACAACTTTGGACATAAATTAACTTTCTAAATGAAACTTTTGAGAAATATATCATAGTAGCAGAATTTAATAGTACAATGTTTGTTAATATTAAATTAAATTATGGACTCATAATAAATATGATATTTTTATGAATTCCAAACATTATTCACTATAGAAAACATGCAGATTTTAGGTTTCACAAATGCTAACGTATGTAGACAAATTAATATTGTACTGACCTTTAGACGGCAAATATTGATTCCATTTTAATTTAAAACTCTTTGGCAATCTATTAAGGATCAATATTAAATTTAATTTGTTTCCATTAATAAAATGAATTGCATTGATTTCCAAAAATTTCATTTTGTTATATTTTATTACATGATTCCGCAGTTTATTGTGGAATCTTTATAGATGATGATTTAAAATTTCATGTACATTAACTTGAAAGTAAGATTTCCTGCTTGATTTGAGTTGGCAAATTTTAAATCTTGGTATTTTTCTTAATTAGATGAAAAGGAGAAATGAGAAATAATATTTTATTTGCTTCATATTTAAAATGAATTTGTTTGAAGAAATAAATATGTGTGTGTGATTTTTAAGAAAAAGGAATGGGAAAAATGAAGATCTAGTGAAATAAACACATTTTTTGCTAAAATTATTTTACGAAATTATATATATATATATATATTAAGATAGTTATATTCATTTAAGTGAAAACTTTATTCGATGAACGAAAATACATAAAAAATATCTATCAATAGTTGAAAACTATTTAGTTAAATGCTATTTTTTACGAAATTGATATTTAATTTAATGCCGCATGTCTTACCTAGATCATTGAATAAGATAAATTGACTAATGAATATCTTTATAATTAAAAAAAATCATTTTGAAAAAATATAGTTTTTAGAGAATAAGCGAATTATTAAAAATGATTAATTTATTGATTTATTAACATCTTGATACTAAAGTATTTTTTCTTGAAAGAGAGAACAATAATTTTCTTTTCTTTTATTCTTCATCTTGCTTGGATTTTGAAATTAATAAATCATGTTTAGAGTAGTAATTATGCCATACATCATGTTTAATCATTTTAAATATTTAATAAATAGTGTACAATTACTCATTTTTTGAATTTTATGGAATGGTGATCCACTTTATTATAAGATCTTAGGTATACATTGTGTACAAACACAAATTGAATTAACTATTACTAATGGGGTTATGCTAAATAACCTTGATTTTCAAATCGAAATAAGTTTTCCTATAATAAAATCATTTCGAAAAAGGTTTTATCTATTCTGTGATTGAATAAGGCCAGAGTAGCGTATTGGTCATGCACACGGTGTGGTAGTTTTAAGAAAGGGACACCGGCTTTGGTGTCCATTTCGTCATGTAACCCTTGTTTAAAAATATCAGATAAATCCCAAATTGTAATTGTGCTGACGGCAATAATTAAAATATATCAAAAGATTCGAATGAATATAATTTATACAGCTTCACCTCATTAAAAGAGCTTTTGTCACCCTTGTTGTCATTTTTGAATTTTGGGGGCGAAAGAAATACTAGATGGGTTATTTTCTTCGTCAAATGGGCCAATAGATTATTTTCTAATGCCCTAAGTTGAAACAAATCTTACCGAATCTTGAATTGTTTTGTTGCCCTCTTTTTTCTTCTCCAACACTATAGGCAAATAGATTCAACAGATGGCTTTTTTGTCAAAACGATCTTCAGAAGGGACACACCTGGTTTTGAAATTCGTCCTTTCATTTGATCCCTCTGGCATATAGGATGGTATGCACTTGTTAGGAAAAACGTCAGCCTTTTGTGAGGAGAAATCACAATTTAGTGTATTCCCAGATTTGAAGAGACATGTTGATTTAAGACCCTGCGCATGGTTTCCGAAATGCGTCGACACAAATAATCTCAGTCGTGACAGGTTTTTGTCCCGCAGGATCCAAAGGCGGTTGGAACCAAGACAACGGATGCCAGGTGTACCCTTGTGGCTTTCGCCAATCAGAAATTATTGGAGGCAATAAGAGGGTTTAAGGACTGTTTGGAAGGGGACCGAGTTTTTTGGTGATACAAGCGAAGGTGGTTGCGAGACAGCCACACTAGCGTGACGATCTTCAGAGACCAGCAAAAGAGGCAACCACTCCAGTGATTGGGTGTAAGATAAGAAGGAGAGGCCTGTGAAAGACCAGAGATCGGGTAGATCAGAGAACTGGGGTGCTAATTTTGTTTTCTCTGATGGAAAGATAGGCGGGGCAGTCGGTCTCACCAAGGAAACCCTCTATAATGTTAACTTTAATACTTCAGTGGAGTGCAAACAATCCAGTTGCATAATCGTGAGAACGAGCCAAACAGTCGACGATACCAATTTAATGGTCTCGCATAGATATCTCACAAGCATAATAGATCATTTACACACACTCTCACACACACGCGTGGTATTGTCTATATGAAAATAAAAAGTAATTTTTTGTATTTTTATTTCTGTATTTTTTTTTACTAAAGCTGGGGGATTATCACGCTAACCAGGAATTAAGCCCATTTGGTGGCACGACATTACATTATTTTTATGTTTTCTATCCCCCTCTCCCCCTCAAAATGCGGAAACTTGATGGGTTCTTCGAAAATATCAACAAAATTTATTAAAGGACAAACATAAAATTAAAGAATTATATTTTTAAATCATAAATTTGATTAGATTTTAAACATTTTGATATTTACAGATAACTGTTATTGTAAATAAGGAAATGTAAAGCAGTCCAAACTACGCCTATTCCCAAAAATAATGAGGCCGTGGTATTCTAGTGGTAATGGTCACGACCCCATGACCTGCGTTGTGCAATCGTGGGTTTGAGTCCTGGTGTCACTGAAGGCTCGCTGTATAGAGGAACTGATGAATTCTAAATCTGCCATGGCTCAAAGTATTCACTTTTGCTTTGTGTGGAATTTAAGAGAGTGAGATGCTGACTCAAGTTTTGTCGTTGGCAGTTGATCGTCATTCAAAATTACCGAGGTGCGTCACCAATAGCCGGATTTATCGGTTTGTATCTCTAAGCTCTTTTGGGGAAGCCCGGTTCCTTTTGTTATCCGCCAATAGAGTTGCCGCCCAATAGAGAATCCGCCGTTGCCTTAGAGTGCGAAGTTATTTAACACACATTCATTTCCAAACATAAAACAAAGTACACCGAGGGTAAAACTAATTTCAGTTTTAAATAGAATCATTCTAATTCAAGATGCAATAAAACTTTTAATTGAAACTGCATGTTATCAATATTAAATTTGCGTTCATTATTATTGTGGTATTGTCATCCTGTAGTGTTTATTAATTTATATTTTTTTTATCTGTAATTATTTCGAAAAGAGAAAAGTTCATTTTATCAAAATATAAAATGTAAATTTAAAAAACTTGCTCATATCGATCGACTTCAAACGACTTTTCTGTTACAAAAATCAATACTAACTTTTATAAAAGCATCACAATTGATTTTGGCTTATTCTATAAGCCTTGACAAAATTCCCAAAAATGTCAATAGTTCATTATAATTGCCATGTATACCTATTCCTGAAGCGTATTCTCACTGTCAAGATTTTAGTTAAATAGATTCCCATTTCCTTAACAAGTTGTTTAATAATTTAGTCTAGCATTAAATCAAATTTACCAAGGGTACTTGAAGGAATAAGAATACTTATAGTTGAATTCTTTGTTGAGAAAAATAACCACTGTTTTCTCATTAACACGTTTTAAACACGCGACGAAAATTGCCAAATTAGTTAAAATTTTCCGTTGAAAAAAAACCACCCGCGTTATTTAGTAACAAATTTTAAAAGATTGCATTGTTCAGAAAACTTGGAACAAAAATGCGTAACTTGGTGGAAAAGAAAATAATATTTTTATTCAGAAAAATAATACCCTTCCACACCTCTCGGTCACGATAGCTATTAATTCTAAGGGGCACTTAGAAAATCTTTAATTAGCTGTTTCTGTAATTAAGAACAATAGATTCTTCAGCGCATGTTCAAGGAGTAAAAATTAGCAAAAAAATTCCTCAAGCACAACAAAGATTTTTCTTAGATTGTTTTATTTAGAATACTAGAAGGGAAACGTTGGGGGTTGTTAATTACAATCTTTCGATCTCGGAGAATAACAAAGATATGGAGTTCCAAGGCTCGTGCTAGGGAATCTTAATTAACTGGACTGACGTTGTATTGAGCGGATTTGTAAGATTTTTTTCATTATTTGTCCCATTTGTAGCGAGTCCTCGTTAAGGTTACAGATGAAGTTACAGTTCGTCTTTGTTCAAAAATAAAATAAATGAAATCCTCATATTCAACAGTCAAGATCTCTCTCTTATTTACGTTTTCATTAATTGATTGGTATTCGCTCTATCACGTAACGCTGATTGTATTTCTTTTAATTGTGATTGAGCGTTCGTTTCGCTTGTGGAATGTAGATAATTCTGTTTGAGATATCAGAACGCACAACATTCTTTTCTATTAGAAGTTCCTATTAATTTGAAAGTAACTCAAGTTTAAAACCAATAATTAAAGCTTTATTCTGCTGAGACGTTTACTTGTGATGTGTTTTGTTATCTTTTTCAACCGTCTGGAGTGCAGAGTTTTAGTTCATTTCTTATCCTAAGTGGAAAAACGCTGTCACTAACAGAAAAATGTTATCTTGAGATAAGATTTTTACTTTTAGGCGATTAATTAAAGAAATAACGTTACAATAAGTGGAAAATATTCTTATCTGCAATTTGTTTTGTCTTCTTAATGTATTGTTATTCTTGAATACATAAGTGGAGTAACTTAGCGTATTAACCAATTAACATTAAAAGCTGTGATGATAATTATTCACAAATAAGAACAATTCAATTCCAATAATAGTGAAGAAAAGCTACAAATAGATTTTTTTTTATTTATTTTCCTATCGTCATGCTGTACAGAATCTTATTTTTCTTGCTCAAAATCAGAATTGAAACAAACATCCAAATTTTTTAAACAAAATATTTAAATACATTCGGGCTCTAGTAAACTAAATATCAATAAATGAGTTGTGATTCTGAATTTATGGTTTTATATAATAATATTAGTAAATTAGTCTGGATATGTTTAAGATTAATCAAATAAACTGAAAAAAATAAAATATTAATGTTCTTAAAATAATGCCTCAACTTGTTTACAAAAAAAGTTATAACATAATTTATAAATTATATTTTTATATTTTTACCAAATCTGATAAAACTTCTATTGAGGTGTACATATCTGTTTATTATTTTAATGCATTATTTCATTTTTAAAAAAAAATAAATTAAGAAACTGTTATGAGTAAAAATGTACTAATTTATGATTTTAAAGATTTGATAAAATAATAATATTCTTTTTTTTAACTAGAGAATTTGCCAGTATAAAATTTTCACCGTCATAACTTAATTTCTTAAAAATTGAACTTTAAAAAAAAAGAGTGAAACAGACACTTTCAAAAACATAATGCTACAACTGTTCATTTTCTTGTCATCCAATTTTCAATTGTAAGTAAAGAAATAGGCTAAAAAGTCCTAAACTGTTGAAACAAATCACGATAGTAAAGTGAGTGGAATTGGAAAAATTAATAGTCTACTTAAAATATGTATTATATATTTAATAAAATTACCATATATTGTAAAATCATATATCTAAATATTACCATATATTATTATTACATAAAAAGTTATATATATATATATATATATATATATTTTATTAAAGTTATATAAAGTTGTGTACATATAAAGTTAATAATCTATGTATAAGTATAACGAATGTGTTAAGTTCATATTAGTAATCTAAAAAAGTAGCATTGCCACACACAGCATTATGATGGTTAAAATAAATTAAAACTAACCGGATTCTAAACGAAAAAATATATTTAAAGGAGATTTATTTTAAGAGATTTTTGTATGCATTATCCTATTTCTCGAATTCATCTGTCACCCTTTAAAACCTCCTCTAACATTATAACCAATTAAAAATGTTTTCATTAAAACATTTTTGTTAACTGCTGCAAATCTCAGGTGGAAAAAATTGATATCAATATTAATAGAATAAAATGAATTCAATCTTGGTGCTATGGTTTAGCTAAATAAATAAAATAATGTATTTAATTAAATTACAAAACATAATTTATTCCTTATGGGCTTGAACTTGTTTCAAGTGAATCAAATTTACAAATTTAATCTCAAACTATGTCTCGAATTTTTGTACATTTCAATATAAAACTTAGGAGCACAAGTGGTTAAAAATCTCTTATTATAAATTAGTGTGTCAAACATTTTTTTTCAATTTTTTTACTTCTGTTCTACATGTTTGAATTATTTTTTTCAAAGGGTAGTTATTTTCCAATTTTAGAATCATAAGTTTTTAAAAATTAGTGCTATATTAGTGTATAAATTACACTGTTCTGCATAAAAATTGATTTTGGCCATATTCCTGTGAATCCTTATAGGGTCTCAGGGGTGTTAACTTTTTCTGGAGGGCTGAAAATATAAACAATATTCAAATACATATAACTCTTTTAAATTATAATTAATTAATTCGAATCTTTTAAGCATTATTTATAAAGAAATGAGGCTTCAGAAAAGTGTAAAATGTTTAAAATATAAAAGTAATTTTAAAAATTATAAGCATATGAAAATAATAAATTTTTATAAGAAATATTAATTAAGTTTTACTGCGCACACGCTATTTTCTAAAATAATAGAATTTGAGGCATAAAACTTTATAGAATTATAAAATGTATCATAAACTTTAAGCCCTAATAAATTAAGATTAATGTCTTTTGTATTTCAAAATATTTGAAAAATATTGAAATTTTTTAAAAAAATTTTGAAAATATAATTTTTTATATTTTTTTAAATATAATTTATTATTCTATTTATTTAAATTTACTACGTTGTATTAAGGATACATTTACCTTTATAAATCAATTTTTTGCTAGTAATTAAATCTAATACTTTTGAAAATAGCATGCGCGCAGTAAAACTTAACTAATATTTCTTATAAAAAGAATTTCTTATTTTTATATGCTTATAACTTTTGAAATTATGATTATATTTTAAACATTTTACACTTTTTTGGAGCCTCATTCTTTTATAAATAATGTGTAAAAGATTCGAGTTATTTAATTTAAATTTAAAACTGCTATATGTATTTGAATATTGTTTATATTTTCAGTCCTCTATAAAAAGTTAACACCCCTGAGACTCTTTATACAAAATGAACTTTTGAATGCGGAAAATGCCCTTTAATTTGCATCTCCAGAAGTCCCCCCCCCTCCACCTTTTAATCAGTAATTTTATAATCTGGACTTTTATTTCATTAAGACACGGGAGGGAGTAATATTTTAACCATTAAAGAAATTATGACACCTACACAGGGCAGGAAATCTAAAACATGTATTTCTATAGTAAAGGAAAGAGATATTACTCCACTTAAATTTAAAAAAAATAATATAAATAATCAATGAGATTTCTTTTTTGATTTTTTTTAAAGTTCCAGATGTTTCCTCTCTTATCCCCCTTTTCTTCACTCGAACACCCTAAATAATAAAAATATATAACACCACTTTTAGCTAAAAGATAATGAAGGGAGACTTGCTAAAACCCACTGAAAAAGTATAGAAGATTCAATTTACAACGTTGTCGCTCTAATTAAATCTCGTTTTCCAATACTTTCCCCGAATAACTTCATCGCTTTGTGTTTTGCAAGGTAAATCTCCTGTTTTGACGCGTTTTAGAGCTCATTACTTGTTTTACAGTGGTCAGTATGTATTTCAATCAGAGTCAACTCTGCATTGTTCTAGCCAGTGATTATGTGTTTCCAGAGTGTTCAAGTTTTATTAAATCTATTAATTTTTTTCTCTGATTTTTTAAAGTAAATTACGAAACGTGAGAGTAAGTCGTTATAAATAAAGAGCTGTTTTTGTTTAATTTTATTTTGCCGGAAGCCCAGTGGCTGAGTGGAATCGTATCGCCGCTTCAACGCAATAGGTTAGAGGTTCAAATCGCGGGTTGAGCAATTATGACTCAGCCTTTCATCTCTTCAGCAAAATCGATAAATGAGTACGAAGCTTGCTTGGGAACTAAACAATGAGGGTTTCAAGTTAGACTGACCACCTGGATGAAACATGCATTAATGCATCTCAGTACCCAAATTCATGAAAACTGAGATGAGCATATTGGGCCTTGGACTTCTATGGTTTGTTGTGCCACTGAGTTAAGTTGTTTTTGCAATGTGAGTGTAAAAATGATCCTAATAGCTTCTGCACTGTTTGCAGAAGATCATCTTCTGAAGAAAAAGTAATACCGATTTTGGCGCTTCGTAAGATAATTAATCATTTCTATTTTCAATACCAAGTTTGAGATCAGAACAGGGATCGGGCTCCAAAATTAAGCCCACAACGTTTTTACAGTTACTCAGTTTAAGACAAATTCCAAGTGCTCAATGGTTCACAAGTGTCACAAATCCCCCAAAATTAAGCAAAATACCTATCAAGCAAATCACAGAAAAGTAAAAGCAGGTAACAATTTCGAAAAATAGATAATTGTCAAATTTCATCTTTCTAGCGGAATGAAAAATATACTCAATAAATAAAATTCAATAAAACTAAGAATATTTTAATGGATGCATATTTCATTTAAGGTATATATATCCGAACACGTTGAAAATGACCAAATTCAGTCAAGGCATATATTTTTGTTTTTTATTTTATTGAATAGAGCTATATTTTGACTTTACAAAACATACTTTGTTTTGTTTCTGCACTACCTAGAGGTGAGAGTTACAATCAATTTTATGAATTTAGAAAAACCGGAAGTGAGTTTTTTATCTACCAAAATTGGGCATTTAAATTGCTCAAAATCTATGATGGCGAGTCTGATAACTCAAAATATTACGAATGTATTTCTATAAAACTTTTCGAACATGATATTTGTTATTTTCTAGAGAATGAACTAAAATATTTTTTATTGTATGAATACTTTTTGAGTTATGGTTAGTTATTTAAATAATGGTCTGATAGAAATGTAACCTTTCTTACAATGTTTACTCAATCAGCTCTAAAATTTTCAAATTTTAATAAAAAATAAAAATGTTAGTACATTTTCTAGATAAATGCATCTAATTTGTTTTAGTAATACTTTTACTAATATATGTTTATTACTTTTTTCTCTAACTGCTTTGAAGTTTTTCAAAAATATTGCTAAAATTTCCCTTATAATTGTGATTTTTGTAAAATTCAGGTAATTTATTTTAAATTTTGATAGTTAAATAGTAATATTTATTGGTATTGAGTCCTAAAAGAGTATGTATAATGTTTTATTATGCTATTTTGTTAAAAAGTACTCCGAACGTGTTCGGATACCTTAAAATTATTGTAAATTCTTAATTTATTGTTTAATTTTTGAACTGAACATTGTATTTTTAAATTTATATTTCACATTGGATTCTACTTTTTTAAAACTTCTCTCACTTGCCTGACTCTGCTGCAGCCAAACAAATTACTTCATTTTGCTACAAGCTTACTTTCCAAAAATCTTCCATATTTCTGACTGACATCTTTACTGAATTCAGATTAGATAGGCTAAAGCCTCACTGTCACTCCTAATCCAATCTTATCAGTTTTCTTGGGAGTTTTCTGAATATTTAGTTTAATTTTAGATACTTTTTAAGTAACCTTCTAAACTGAAAGAATTTCATAATATTTTGGAACTATATTTTAAATTTAAAATATATTTTTAATTTAAGGGTAAGTTGTTAAGCTGTCCATGTCACTCTAGAAGTCAATACATGAGGTTAGATTCCAAAAAAAGGACTAAATATTTTATTAAAGAAAAATTTAAGCGTTTTCTCTTATGTTTTTAAAAAAACACATATTTCATCGGTACATAAGCAGAATCAAATAATTATCTAATCCAATGTTCCCCTTAAAAACAAAATATTAAAAAAGAGAATAAAACGAAAGTAAAAATGATGCACATTTTTAAAGTCTAAGGTTACCCAAACGCCCTCCAGCTGCTTGAAGGAAATTTAATTCCAAAGTATTAAAAACGCCATTCATTCCTGATAACCGATCTTTTCTTAAAACATCACCAGAAGTCAGACATAACTTATTGCACATATCAGCTGAATTCACCCTCCCCCAACAGGAATTCTTTTCCCATTTAGAAATCCTGCATCAATCTCTATATCCAGCATAAATTTCCGTAAATCCGACTCAATATCACGGGTCTAATCGATCTCCCTTCGCACGAAGACACATTAAAGCAAAGCAAGTCGTTAGTTCCCCTAAATGAGCCGGGCCCAGAAAATATCCAAGATTCAATTTATTTCAATAGTCCCAAGTCGGAGGCAGATCTGAAGTGAAGAAAAAAGTCAAAAAGAGAGAGACGAATCGCCTTATTACTTGACTTTGAAGGTAAATCATTTCAATCAAGTCATGCGAAGAGTACTGGATCAAGTCAAGATATGGGATTTTGTAACTGAGTATATTGATTTGCAAAACCGATATAGCTTGCACAAAATGGTGAAAAAATATGCGAATAAGAAATAAATGTTTATACATATATGTATATATGAAATTAAAATAAATAAATATGACTAAATTCCTCCGTATATACGTATAGGGAAATACGTACTTTTATATGTTTGAATTCTAACGGCTCGTAATAAATTATGATGCTATCGATAGATAAATAAAACAACTCTACATGAATAATTATTCTAAAATTTATCTTTGTAAGTCAGGGAAATATTAGTCGTATATGCAGTTTCCAACCATGGACGCAGCTACAATAGCATCAATGATACAGGGCTCCAACGTGTGCAATACTTTGAATCATTCAAATAAGTTTTATTAAATCTCGTTTTTATATTAGTATTCCTAAAAATGGTCCCTAAGGAATTTAAATACAGGGATCTTAACTGCACCAGTGTTTGTATGTAGTGAAATGGCTATAAAATTTTAAAAATATACATTTAAAAAAAAGAAATTAAATTTCAAAATTCTTTGATATAAAAAGGAAAATAAATATTTAGTAATTCACTAATCAAGAGATATCGGGCAATATTGGAAAATCCACATTTAATTAGAAGGTATATTATATCATAAGAAAAATTCAAATAGAAAATCTAATAACAGTTTTTAGAATATTTCTTTTTAAAGCACTTTATTTTAAAATTATATCTACTGAAATTTACCGATGTAAGCTGTCTTCCTATAAAACTGTTTTAAATAAAAGACATATACTGCTTCTTAAAAATTTACGCCCTATAAATTAAACCATTTATTTTTTCTGAAATTTTTGTAAAGCTTGCGTTTTGGATATAAAAATGCATTATGTATATGTTAGAATATTTAAGCTATTAAAATGCCATCCTGGGGAAATTTTCAGATACTTTAAATGGGTATAAAAAAATTAAAGATTATAGTAAATTTTAGTATTATTTTTTTAGAATTAAAAAAAAGGCAAATGTACTTCTTTTTTATGATTATTTGTATACCTGCGATCTTACTTGCAAAATCATCATGTCTATAAAAGACAGGAAATATCAATCAGTACATCGTACAAAAAGTTTTCATTGTAAATGTTTGCTGTTCATGAGTTAAAAGAATTTGACCTAATAATTCATTGAAATCAATAGTTTTAAATATTTTACTTAAGAAAATAATTATGCTTAAAACTTATTAGTTTAGTTATATATTTTTTTTTTTTTTACAATTTTCTTTCTACTCCATATGCAGATACGTAATTTAAAGAGTTTTATTTCACGTCAAGTGGTAAAAAGACTTTCATTTTAATCCTAATAAAAATATGGTCATACTACTCACTTAAAGGCAAACATTCTTTAATTTGCACAATAATTTGAACTGACTTTAAATTTATATTTGAATATAATTACAATAATCAGAGTATTCCGGCGTACAAATGAAGAATTTAGAGAAAATATGCCATGCGCCGTTATTACAACAATTTACAAATTTTTGCTTTCAATAATGCATTAATTACTTGTTAGAATTTTTTGATAAAATTTCCTTCACCACAAAACTTTTGAAATTAATTATATCAGTTATTTCATCAATTCTAACTGATTCCTTTTCTACATTGAAAACGAAAAATTCATATATTACCGCAGTGCAGAAATTAGATAATGTGTTAATTGCCAAGCTAATCTGCACATTAACTGGAATGATCCAGGAAAGGGAGGAAAATTGTTTAATTTCTCAAATTATCTAGATAATCTGGACGTTACTTGATAGGTAGTCTTCTTTGGAACAACAACAACAACGTTTCTGTGAACAGAATTTAAATGTTGTTTATGTATTTGATGATATTTAAAGAAGTAAATTAATGCACTCAAACAATAAACAGATTAGTTGATGGAATTAATCATCAATACATTGTAAAAGTACAATTAAGTGAACTAAAATTTTTTGTATCATTGGTTGATATATCGGTATATGCAGCTGCACTCCGTTACATTCCAACACTTAACAGAAGATACAGTCCGCAGTATTTAAATGTATTATAAATTACTTCAATGAGGATATAAATGAAATTCCATTTACTGTCTCTAAAACACTCTTTCTAAATGTTTAGGATACATTATTCTGGAATGAATCAACGATCATTCAAAATCCCTAACAGAAAGGAAATGACAGAAACAAACTTTTTATCTTTAACGATACGGAAATTGCTAATGCGAAGGCTACCTAGTTACAATGCTTGGTTATAACTCTTGATTCCGAACTTTAACGATGCAAATCAGTTAATCTGCAGATTAGCTTTTAAGCTTTAATGTAATAAATGTATTGTTAATTGAACCTTAGAAACAAAAAATAAGTCGGCGCATTGAAAAGTTTATCATTCCTTTTTTTAAAAAAAAATAAGCTTACCAAAAGTCGTGAACGCATTTTCACTTTGATTCGCATTATTTTCATTTTTTATGTTGTTAAGTGTGATGGATTTATATTACGCCGAGTAAACCAGGAAGTCATATAAGATGCAACCACATATGCCAACTATTTATTTACCTCGTTTTTCTCGAGTATTTTTTAACCCCCAAACTTTTCTGCGAGATCTTTCTTTCTGTTCGATGTTGTGGCATGGTATTAATCTTGTCAACGTGCCCCAGTATCCTCCCCTAATGTCCAAGAAGTGGTAAGGAGAAAAGGTAAGGGCATAAATACAAGAATGAGGTTGAGAAATACTCAGGAAGCCATTACAGAGGTTTATGAAATTGAGTACAGAAGTTTTCTACGGCCGGGGGGGGGGTGAAAGTTACGCCTCGGCCAAACGATTTATCACGGGGTGTAGCGAGGGGAGGACCATGTGTAGCTTTGTCGCGGATGAAGTATCGCTCGGAATTCTATGGAGAGCGTGAAGAGAAGGAGGGATAGAAATCGACTTGGATTTTGCCTCTGTCTGTGTTCTCGAAATTTATTATTTCATTGAGATTGCGTCGATAATAATTCATCACTGGATCTCTTTTTCCTCCTACGGCAAAGCTTATCTTTGCGCGATAGATGACTCATATTAATTTTAGTGAGCGCATGCTCGCTTTCGGTATTTTTTCCCTTTATTTTATTTTATGGTCACTTTTGGGTTTATAAGAATCAGAATGTGTGTGTCTGTGTTTTCAAGACTCAATTTATGGCTCCTTAGAAAAAGTTTATTTCATGGATTATTTAGGTTTGATTGATTTGCAGATGTTATAGAAACTAAATGAAGATAGATGTATCACAAGCTGGAAAACTTAAGATAGATATCTATACGAGTTTAATAACGTGAACATTATATTTTATATCTTGAATAGAAAGATCATTAAAAGAAAGCAGTTTTTTTTTAAAAAAAAATAGTGAATAATTTAATTTAAATTTTTTAAGGAATTAATAATTTTTTTTTTTTCCTATTTGATTTTTTTTTCGAAAACTCAATTGTATTGATTAAAATTGAAAAAAAATGTGTACTCCTTTTGTTATCATTTTGTTAAATATTTAAGAGTTTTTCTTGTTTCAGAAACACAAAATTCTTCTCACTAACTTCAGTAATGTATTTCATGATGCAGTAAGATTAGTTTTTGTATAATATTAATTTCTCATTCTACAATTAACTTTTTTTTTAAATATGTATTTTGATTATTCTAAAATAGACTAAAATATCGTCTAATTATTTATTTGTATCGTAAAATACTAAATTATATTGTAATTTGTCTAAATAAAAAAGAAATACGATAATAAACTGGAAGGAAATGTGATTTTATAATAAGAATATTTATTTATTCACTTAAATTTACTTCCAATGTATCTCTTTATATATATATATATATGTGGGAGTCTAACCGAAATCTTCCGAAAAAGTTATATTCTTCCAGATTGCGGGGGTTTTATTTGGCAGGGTGTCTAGGTTTTTTTTAGGATTTACGGGTTAACTTTGAGAAATAGAATATACAAAATAGTTTAAAGAAATTAAATAATTTATTACAAGTTATAGGAAAGTATTTACACGGGGAATATTTACAAAAAGGAAATGAAGACATGTAGGCATTTAAAAATATAGGAAGGATAGATAATTCCTTTTAGGAGGACGTTAAAGATTAAATAAATCTCATTATGTGAGATGCAGGTGACTTACCACCAGTTGTGGATAAGGAGCCCGGACGCGCTGATACGATGCTTACTAGTCGATGGGTTAGTGGGCCTCTGACGAAACCAAAACGAGTCAGCGTTTTAATAAGCACGCTAGATGGCGTAGCTATGGAATGCTGTTTGACTGAAATTGCCGTCCTCTGCAAAGGGATGACCTAACCTTTTACAAACAAGAGAAAGTTCTATGGGATATCCTACATATATATATATATATAATATACATATATATATATATATAGCAGTAAATAAATTAAAAAGAAGACTAATAAATCCCAAGAATCTTAAGATCAGACCAGAAGGACCAAGAACATGGAACCATTACAAACCAAAAAAGAGAAATGTAGCTAGAGTGGAAAACTATTATGATTTCTCGAGCTGTTACTGGTTTAGGACAGTGAAACAGGATTAAACAAAGTTTTGTGAGATCTCAACCTTCTCCTTCAGCAGAAATTTTTTCGACACAATAGCTCCCAATATAAACTAAGGCAAAAGCCTAAAGCCCACGTGGTGAATATAACAGCAATAGAATGGAAATTGCAATATTAAATTACTATAGGAATCCGGAAGAAATAGACAAATATAAATATGTATAAACAAAAATATTTGCAAGAGAGGTTAATAATGAATATAACCATAATTAACAATAATGTAAATGAGCAAAGAAACTTTAATCTTACCCGATGTATACAGTTTGTTCAAGTTTATATTGCTAGCACTCTACATAAAAAGTCCACATAATCTATGTAATTGTCTTCATCTATGGATACTATTTGTAAATAACTTTAATAATAATTTAAGCAGTAGTAAACAATGAAATTCAAAATTTTTGAGACATTATGTTGATATATAATAACTAGCCGTTACCCGCCCGCTTCGCTGGGTATTTCATGATGTTTTATAATTTTTTACTGTTTATATATATATATGTAAATTATTGATATCCAAGTCCTAGCATTAAGAATTTGATTGTATTGAAAAATATACTTATATCTGTAACTGTCGTCTGTTGATAAAAAAAAAGGGCAGAACTCATCTAATTTGTATTTTCTAAAAATCTCTAAAATTGAAGTATAGAATGATGTTTGCTCTTTCGTAACTCAAAATCCAAGTGGATTCCCGCAAAACCAATTTTCGGTGGATCTCTACTCCGTAAATTGAAAATGCAAGCCAAATTTCAAGTCCAAACCTAACTGAACAAAACAAAAGTTTTACTATTAATATCCCCGTAATCCCGTTGAGAGCCGTTTTCCAAAATAACCGCTCTTAGCGGATTTCAATTCAACAGAAGAAAAATGCAAACCAAATTTCATTATTATAGTTCTTGTAGCTCGAAAAAAAGGATTTTTTTTGTCAATACTTCCCAGAAACCCCCTGCACCCCCCCCCAGAACTTGATTTGCTTAAAATACATTCTTAATGGATCATTATTCAACAAAAGAAACATGCTTAACAAATTTCAAGTAACGGGTCTAACAATTAAAAACAGGAATATTTTTCTGTTACTCCTCTTGACCCCTCGCAACCATCTTTGGGGATCAATTTTCGTTTTACTCTTTGTTAGAGGAACTATAATCCATGAAAGGAACATGGCTACCAATTTTCAAGCAGGATGATCAAATAGTTGAAAAATGGAAATATTTATCGATTACGCTTCTTAATCTCCCGAAATTAAACTTGGTAGTTGATATTCGCGAAACCCATTTTGTAGCGGTTCTCTACTTTACAAAAGAATCTGCTTATATATATATATATATATATATATATCAAGTTTCAGGACTGTACGTCTAATAGTTTAAAAATGGGGACAATTATCTATAACGCCACTTGAGCCCCCGCAACGCCACTTCGGGGTCTGTTTTCACAAAACCCATTTTGTAGGGGAATTGCACTCTATGAAAGGAATCTGCTTAGCAAAATTTGAAGACTGTGCGTCCAACAAATTAAAAATGCAAAAAAAAAATTATCAATAACGCCCCTTGAACCCCCGCAAGGCCACCTAGGGGTCAATTTTCACAAAACATATTTTGTAGTGTATCTCTATCCTATGAGAGGAATCTGCTTACCAAATTTCAAGACTGTGCGTCTAATAGTTTAAAAATAGAAATAATTATTTATATATGCCCTTAACCCCCCCCCCCCGCAATACCCCTCGGGTGTCAATTTTCCCCAAACCCGTTTTGTAGCGTATATTTACACCATGAAAGAAACATTCCTACCAATTTTCAAGCAGGTAGGTCTAGCAGTTTAAAAACGAAAATATTTATCTCTTTTTTCACTTAATCCCCCGTAACACCACTTAGAGGTCTGATTTCACAAAACCTTCTTATAGCTGATCTCTACTGTATGAAAGAAATCTATTTATCAGATATAAAGACTGTGCGTCAAATAATTTAAAAATGGAAATAATTATCTATAACGCCCCTTAAGTCCCGCAGCGCCACTTGGTCGCAATTTTCACGAAACCCATTTTCTATCGTATCTCTACCCTATGAGAGGAATCTGCTTACTAAGTTCCAAGACTGTACGTCTAATAACTTAAAAATCGGAATTTATAACGCCCCTTAACCCCCCCCCCGCAACACCTCTTGGGGTCAATTTTCCCAAACCCCATTTTGTAGCGGATGTTTACTCCATGAAAGAAACTTACCTACCAATTTTCAAGCAGGTAGGTGAAGTAGTTTAAAAACGGATATATTTATCTATTACGCCCTTAAATCCTCTGCAACGCCACTTAGAAGTCTGTTTTCACAAAAAACGTTTTGTAACTGATCATTATTCTACGGAAGGAATCTATTTATCAAATTTAAAGACAGTGCGTCAAATAGTTTAAACATGGAAATAATTATGTATAACGCCCCCTAAACCCCTGCAACGCCACTTGGGGGTCGATTTTCACCAAACTCATTTTGTAGCAGATCTCTGATGTATGAAAGGAATCCGCTTAACCAATTTCAAATTTGTACATTGAGTAGTTTAAACACGGAAACAATTATTTATAACGCCCCTCAAACTCCCGTAATCTCCCTCGAGTTTTGAATTTCGGAAAAAGCGTTCTTAGCTGATGTCTAATCTATGAAAGGAACATGTCTACCAAATTTCAAGTCTGAAGGTTGAATAGTTCCAGAGATATCATGATTAGTCACTCAGTCGCTTTTCTCATTTATATATATGTTACCGGCAAAGTATGAAATCCGGCATTCTATAGAATGCCTAGGCATTCTATACAATGCCTTAATCTAGCCGGAAATGTATGAAATGATTCCTATTTTACACATTGCCTAGGCATTCTATAGAATGCCTAATGATAAACTGGCAAAGTATGAAATACATCTCAGATTCATTTCGAATATTGTCAATTGGCAAGATATAAAACTTTTAACGCGTGTCTCAGGCTCAGAACCTGTTATTAGTACATTGCTGTTTGTTCGGAAATGTCAAAATACTCAATTTTACGTAAACTTTTTCAACAAAAAATTGGTTTTTTTCTGTGCTACCTGAAAATGGAGAAGCAAGCTATAGTGCTGGAGAATGAGACATGGTCTAAAGCAGGGGTCGGCAACCTATGTCACACGAGCCACATGTGGCAAGCGGAACAATTCTCAGTGGCACTTTGCACTACTCAACAAATTTGTAAATTTTTGAATTGTTTCAAAAATGCTCTACTGTGTGGTTCGCTTAATCATATTGGTAGATTGGTTTGACACGCAACAGCTAAAAGGTTGCCCACCCATATGGTCCATAGAGATGAAACAACTATTCAATGGTTAGTTGCCTAAAATTCGAGTTGATTCTGAAAAAAAAAAGGTTTTTTCTTAACTGAAATTACTTACTAGAAGTTAATAACTGAAAAAATGCTAAAATGACTACTAAGAAGAAACCCAGGGAGTATTGGTTGCTGAATAGCAATGATGTGATTTTTGCGGAAAATAAAAGTAAACTCATCATTTAAGCTATTAAAGAAAGCGTCAGCACCATAAAACAGTGGTCCCCAACCCTTGTTCCGTGGATCAAAGGGTATCAGGTCACTCAAGGAGCATTAAATTCTTTCCATTATATTTACTGGAGTGTATTTTTCTCGTGTTTGTGCGACTTTCCATGGAAATCACTTTATATTTTATGTGAAATCATTTTATAATTATTTTTTGGTGCAACTGAATTTTACCTTGAAGGCATGTTCAAATACAATTAAATTATAAAATCAAAATAATTTAAAATATAAATAATCAACGTCCCACCCTCAGCAGGCCGCCGTAAAATTATCAAACGTTGACTGGTCTGGAAGAGAAAACTGTTGGGAAGAACTGCTATATAATATTATGACACATATTTTTTTCCCCAATGGGGCTGCATATTCATATTTTTACCATTTTCAGAAATAGTACATTCTCCAGGGGCTGTTATCCCTTTTTAGTGCGGCATTATGTAAGCGATACCAATTGCCGCCGGTAATTTTGACACCCAGTTTGACGATGTGAACTTGTTCTAGGAATTTAATTTGCCAAGAGCAAAATTAATTTCATGATTCTGGGGATATGATAGAATTCTGAAAAACTTTCAACCAAATACAAAAATGTTACACTTAATGATATTGAACTGTACATCCCCCAAGTGAAATTTGCCAGAAAAAACAGAAAATTATTTTTAAAAAAAGGTATTGTAATACAAAACATTGATTTTTTTTTCCGAATGCCAATATATTGGCACTTGTAATGAGTGAGAAATAGGATGGTTTCTATCAACTTGGAACTTCTAAAGGAATTTTAATACCAAGTACATGCGAAATCACAATTTAACAATAATTTTTTTAATGGCCGTCTCATTATTTTGTCAGAATAACACTTGTACTTTTAGGAATGTAAGTCATTGATATAATATCCTTATCATGACCTCTTTTCATATTTTGCCTAAATAGCTTTAGGCATTCTATACAATGCATAGGCAAAGTATGTAATCAATCTCAAATTTCATACTTTGCCTAAAAACGTCCGACATTGTATAGAATGCCTAGGCATTCTATAGAATGCCGGCATTTCATACTTTGCCGGTAACATATATATAGATAAAATCAAAATGGATAACTAATAAATTCGAATACAAAGAGGAGCTTAATTATTCTAGTAACTGTCGAGAACTTGAATCATGGAGCTTCTAAATACGTGTGCACGTGTGTGTGTGTCTGTGTGCCATTTAATTTAAGAAGATATGCACCCTATATATAAAAATCATTAAACTGTCGAAAGAATTTGGATTGGCTTATTTGATACCCCGAATCTTTATAAACATGAATGCAAAATTTCAAAGCTTTACCTGCATTTTTCATTAAGTAATGGAGAATTACTTGATGCTAAACAGCAACTACCACGCCTACATTTCAGATTACCTGCTATAAAAGAGCCTGATAAAAATGACTTAATTGTTTTTCCAATGCGCATGAACGAGATTGACATTATATATGCCGTAATACATCATTTTAAGAAAGAATTGTGCAATTCCTGCAAAAATTCTAGTTTGTGAATTATTTATTGGGTGGGGGGGTATCAAATGGATTTGGTCAAGATTTAAAAGTTGCGCGTGCTTTTTATAATATTATTATGAATGAAATTAAAACTTCAAAACGGATCATCCCATACCACAAATACTAAATCTCATTTTGATAACTCAGATAATTAAAAATTTAATTCGCAAGAATAGAAAAACTCTCCCAATTTTACATATTTGTTTTTGGTGATACATATATATCCCCTGTGTGCGAGATTCAACACTTTTATTATTAAAATATTTTAAGATATTTATTTAAACAAATGCACATATGCAGTTCTTAGATTTTGATGTATTTTACCTATAAATTGCTATTTGATTTTGCTTTTATTCGTTTAAAATATTTAACATGCAAAGTCTTTTAAAATCATGGAAATAAAAAATAAAGGCATACACATGTTTTATACATGTGCATTAGATCTGAGCATGGAATTAACTCTGAAGTGTGTGTATTTATTTTTTTTATAATTATTATAAAGTTTTATGGAATATTGATCTTTCATTCGTTTTTTTTTATATATATTAATTACGGCAGTATACTGTTTAATTATTCTACATTTGTGCAATTTTTAAGATAAGTAATTTTAATTAAGCTAATTAACATTTCATAAAAGTTTCAGACTATTTGGTGAATTTTATATCATGATATTCAAGGAATGAAAACTTCAAACTCATATTTTTCCATGTTGAATTTTTGTACATATACTGTTATTCCAAACCCTAAGGCTTTTTTGATAATTGAAATATGGGTTTGAAAATTTTTATACCTGTTCTGAAATGTATGTTTTGTGAAAATGTGCATGGAATTAGCTCTAATATGTTTAGTACTTTTTTCTAAAAAAATTCAAAATTAAAATTAATGTTTTTTTGGGAATTTTTGGAAGTTGAACTATAAAAAAATTAATAAAAAATTAAAGAGCAGCAGCAGAAAAAACCCATGCGCAGTTTTATGTAGTATGTTATAAGGTACTTGGGAAAAAATTTTGAAAAAAAAGAGACATATTTTAAAAAGCCTTAGGAATTTAAAAAACGCTTAAAAAAGCTAAAACAAATTAAATTTTCCAAACATTTTGCAACAAATTTTAAAAAAAATATGGAATTATTATTAAATATTAACCTTTATAAAATACAATTAAAACCAAATATCAAATATTAAAAATAAAAAAAAAAATTGAAGATGGTACCATATCTCCTTAACAGCCGATCTTTCATTTTAAAGAGATTATTACAATTAGACACAATATATATTCAATTTAGAGCCTAGAATAAATTGTTTCTTTCTCTCTTCAAGGTCTTCTATATCTCAATATATTTTTTTTACCTGATATATTGCAAACTGTCTAAGATCTCTAGAAGCTGACTAAAAATTTTATGCAAATATTCATGTTTTTCGAGAATCATTTGCTTGCCTTCCAAGGTTTCTGAAATTAATAATTCATTCCAAACTTGCGTAGAGTAATGGAAAACAGGAGCGTGTTCTGAATGTAGCTTTAAAAAAAACAAGTAAAAATTTCCACTACTTCTGTGAGAAATCCGAATGTTTTCATTCTGCCTTTTTATCAAACGTTTCTTAAATAATATAGAATAATACATCTTTTAAGTTTTAGAATAATAGGTAGAATGCTTTTTCACGGTTATACAAATAAAATAAGAATAAAAAAGTGTGAAAAAATATTGAGCAAGTTTTTTTAATGAGTTTTAATTTTTAAAAGGTGTAAAAAAACTAATATATCTAGTGTACAAACCAGGTAGATATGGTCTTCATAAAAAGTCATTTAAAATATCTAGACAAATATTTAAAAAATAAACTCAAAAGGCTGTTTATAGACATATAGTGTGTTGTATGAGTATGTGCTCGTGCAAAAACATATAAAACAGTTGTATATTCTTTTAAAATAGTTTTTGTTAACCCTTTCAAACATTTTATTTTGTTTCGTTCATATGGAGTTTCCCTAAGTAAACACTATGCTTTTTCTATACTAAAGAAAAATTATTTTATGATAAATTATAAATGATTTTTTGTTGTTTTTTAGAACCAAAAAGACACATCTGAAGAATACATCCTTTATTATATAAAAAAATTATCATTTTTACCAACTTGGAAAAATCGTTAAATATTTTTAAAATCTGATAATTTTCATTAAAACGTGAGCATTATGTATAACTGAGATTCCTACCTAACTTCAACATCAGATGGATTTCGAAGTTTTGATAACTATAAAATGTGGACGAAAATATGATGCACACATTTTAAATACGATTTTTAAGTTACATTTGTGATTTTGTAGTTATTGTTCAACCATTTGATATAAGAAGTATTCAGTTAAATCTAGAGTACTCTTCCTGTTCAATCATAAGAAATCGTCTCTTGTCCCATTATCTTTTAACAAACATAGCAAAAAAAATAGGCTGAGAAGAAAAAATCCTAGAGAAGGTAAAGTGAAAAATTATATCTTAACCTTGACCTCATTCCTGAGTTACATATTTTCACCACATTCAGATGTTCAACATATTTCTCATGCTATATATCTTTTACCCTTATTTCTGTTTCTTGTTTATACTGCATATTTGGGAAATATTTTATACATTTTTCTTCTCTTATGATTTCATTCAATAAATCTTATGTAAACGATTTACAAATATTTTATTTTTGTGTTTATGAATTTATTTCTAGAATTATTAAGTGATGTGTTGAGGCTTCTGGTTTTCTTATGCTGATTCCTTATTAATTTTCTTTATTTTTGCCAATCGAATTAATGTTGTTTTATATATGTAAACTATCCTCATGTTTTTCTTAAATTATATATATATTGAGGGTTGGTAAAATTCTAGTTCATGGATCTATGTACTAAAATATTTTTTCAATGTTTTATTTCCAAAAGATAAACAAGTTATATAATAATACCAGTTTTTCCCCCTTAAATAATATTTACATATTTATATAAAAGTACACATAAATAAGTTTTATGCAAACCTATGCCAAAAAAAGTATATTCAGCTTGTTTTAAATTTTTTTCACGTATTTATTTAGGAAAAAAGTTGAATCACACTCCAAGAATCCTTACACACAAGACTTTTCCTACGATCAAAGAAAATATCAGCATTACTAAGTGATATGCTGTCATATCCTGATATTTTCTTTTAGCAAAGTACGCTATGGATATCTTTGGTTTTCCCGATACGCGCCGGAATAAACCCATCTTCTCAAACCCCTCACCCTTTTTTCGTTCTTTTTTTACCTCTACAGATGAGAAGCCATTTCCCTGCTGAAATCTTTTGGATGTAATCTGTGCAACTCAAAGCATTACTTGACTTTGTTTTTATCCCCATTGGTTCCTCCGATGTAGTGTCATGTCAACAGCATGGCTTCTTTCTCTAGGAGGGTTTGGGGAAAAGTTATTATCTCTGTTAAGTACGTTGTTACGCGTTTCGCTAGCGTCCTTTTGATGTCAGCCTTATAAGATGAATCGAATCAGATTACGGGGACGAGAGGATGAAGGTTTAGTTGGAAAACTGTTAGCATTAGTGGTCCTAATGGATGGATACGAAACAATGTCTGCTGACGTCAGCATAAAGAGTCCTTGAACTGAAAATGATGGATAAGTCTCTGACATAAAAGACGTTTTTTTCTCCCCTAACAATTATATACTCGGACTAAATATGGCAATATATGTTAAATATTTCATTAAACATTAACAAAAATCTATCATTGTATGCTTTCGTATGATGAATGTGTTTTATCCGGTAATTTTTCAAACTAAGTGCAATAAAATTCAAACATTCTGACATGTTTTTACTCGTCAAGCACACACCAAAATTAACTTGGCACAAAAAGATAACTTTTTTAACATATGAATGCAACTACAGAATACTTGAATTTTGTGTTCATTTATTTGCAAAAGAATTAATTTATAATGAATTGTGTGTGTATATACATATGTGTGTGTGTTACTTCAAGATAAGTGAAACAAAATTATTTAAAGTTTAAAAAAAAAGAATTATATGCTTTTTATGAATAAAAATATGCATTCTAGATGTTTGAGAAATACATACATTCAAAGTGAGTCGCAAGTGATGTTGATTTATACATTACATGACATAGCTTATGTTATTAGATAAAGTTAACCACACGTGTTTTAAAGTTGCACATGTTTAAATGTTTTAAAATACACATTAAATTAAAATTATTTAATAATATATTGTAATGTGACTGAAAAATATGTAAGAAATGTGGAGGTAAAAACTTTAATGTAATGCATAAATTTGAAATAATACAAAACATAAAAGAATTATTAGAAAGTGGATCAAAATGAAGCGGAATAAAATTGCTTTTAAGAAATGATAATTTTTCGTTTAAATAGCACACAAGTGTTTTACTCTGATCTGTTGGATATTCATCTAACATTTTTTTATTTTTCATTTATACTTCAAATGAAAAAAAAAGAATGAGATTATTTAAAACAAAAATCATTTGAATCAGAAGTGAAAACTGATCAAAACTTGTGATTACAGCTTATTATCGTTTTAAACATCACATTGATTAATTTAATTTTAATGCTTCTCTTTACCTAAGTTAGGACTTAGTTAATTAATATAAAATTCAAAATTGTGCATTCTTAAGTAAACTATGTTTTTTTTTTTAATGTTGTTTAGTGTTGTGTAATAACCATTTATAAATACGTTTGAAAAATTTTCAAAATGTCCTATAATGTTGTTTATTAAGCAATGCATTTCTTTGTAAAACAATGTTGGTAAAAATTAATATGAATATACTTCATTTTATATTACTTTGAAATAGAAGTATATTATTTTATGAGTGACAAAATACAAAGAATGGTTTTAATGCATCGATATAAATTGCATTATTGAATAGCATGTACATAATATTCATCTGGATGATCACATAATAGCAGATTTATGCATCTTTTTCTTTAATGCTCAATAAAAACGCAAAACAAAGCAATAACCATAAAATAAGCTATAAAACCTGGAACTCCTTTTTAGAATGTTAGGTAATTTTAAAACAATGTTTTCATGTACCAAATTATTATACAGTTATTATATTTAAATATTTCAAACTTTGAGCATGTTTTTTTTACAAAAGTAGGATAAGTAAAATAATGAAGAAGTCAATAAAGGAACATATTTTTTCAATTAGTTCTATAACTTTATTTACAATAAAATCTTTCAAAAGTCGTAAATATTTCTTCCTTTATTTATTTTTTTTTTTTTGCAAAATCTATTATGCATTTGTTTTAATATTAATGCACTGTAACGTATAACTAAATGTTACTAAAACACAACAATGTCGTTCATTCCATAAAGAAGTTGACCTTCAGAGCTTTACTTTATATAACCTTTACTACAAACAAAGTTATTAAACTTCGGTAATTAAACCACATTGCACCCAGTGTAGAAAGCGTATATGATACTATCCTGAAATATTTCCCCCCAAAAGTCGTTACATTCTGCGTTCCTGCAAAACAACACCCCGTTTACCTGCAAAGGCGTTCTCATCAAAATCTTAAGTATCCTTGGAGTCAACGACTATTCTCCTGATTACGTCAACAACATTCCGGCAATTATTAATGGTCGCATTATGAAGTCGTAAGCAGGAATGTTGCTCTCTTGAAATTAATAGTGTGGAGCCTGCCGCAGAGTACGTTTAACGATGTTCATGAAATCCGAGGTGCTCTTAACCTTGTTCCATCATAACTGTTTATCTCTGGAGGAGGGGCGTTACTCTTTCGACGAGTGTCTATAAGGGTTCTTCGAACTACAAGGTGCCCAGATGGTGCCCAAGAAATGAACTTGAGGGGGGTGGACATTCAGACGAAACTAAGTGCCTCTTTCTTGTCTGGAGGGATCTGAAAAATTAAAGTGACTGATATGATGTCTGGCGTATTTTAAGGAAACTTTTATGAAAGAAACAATGCCTTTTTTTATCTTTCAGGAGAGATTGCTCATTTTTATATTTTCTAAAGACCCATCTTTTGTTTTTAAAAATAAAATGTGCAATATCCCTCTTTCAAAATAACTTTGATTTTGATTCTGCTTTATGGAACAGTCTTTAAAATATATAAGTATTTTTAAAAATTAAATTACATATACTTAATACAGAATTATATATGCGTTTCTTAATGGAACGTGTTAAATTTTTAATATGTTTTCTTGGAACTATTCCATTTAAAAAAATAAAGATAAACCTCGGTTTTTGAATTCTTTAAAAGCTCATTTTTGAAATTTTACAAAACTTGATAAACTTAAAGACCATATGTATTTATATGTATATAATTTTTAATAATATCTACCCTTAAAAGACAGAAAGAACTTGAGCACTAATATTTAAAAAAATATATATTATTGAGATTTTAGAAACTCTCTCTCTTAACAGATGGATATATGCTGCAGTAATATAAACTTTGCTGACTGAGGGCAGATTTATATAACGTACATTTTATGTATATATATCGCAATAGTACAATCAGATTGTATGATTAAAAGTATTACGATCGGTTTTTTTTGTTGTGATATTTTTTTTTTTAAATAAATTTTATGTGTTGTAAAATATAGTGTAATACCTGGAGATTTTAAAATCATGTTCGAATCTTACTGAACGTAAATAGCAAACAATACCAATTGGCAAATATAAACAAGCAATACTATTTTTTAATATTAGATATATTTTATAAACATGTGGTTTAACAATAATTTCCTCTAATAAGAGTTTGTTGTTGGAATAATCATTATTTTATTTTAAAATTAATTATTTAATAACGTTGTTTTTATTATAAGTCATTTTAGGTACTATTATTTAATACACTCGTTCAGCGAAATTATTATTACATGCAAACGCATGAATGAAATTTTGTTAATTTAAAGTGAGATTTTCGGGCGCAATACTTTTAAATTTATGGCTGTGGAGGAAGGGGAGAATATTATTTCAAACAATCACATGCATTAAATTTTGTAAAGTTTAAGTGAGATTTTTGGGAGCTGCGCTTTTAAATTTATGACGCATAAATATATAAGTGTTGGATAAAAATATGTAAATGCCTTATGAAAATACAAAATATGCATGCTTGAATACCTATGTTTATTACCAAGTATGTACGCAGCGATGCTTACATTAACGATGTTGTAAACCATTAACAGTACTTGTACAGCCTCATAAAAGAGTTGTAGCTTTCAGTCGTATTCGTGGCACTTATGTATGCAGATATGAGTACACCTTGCCCAAGCGAAATAAATATAAACTCGGCGAGAAATTACTTTGGATCATACCGTGGTATTTCCGAAACCAAAATAGTTGAAGTGTTCGGTGTTTCAAGGAACACAACTATTTAAGTTTTTACTACATAGAGTAAAATCTGAAATGAAATAGTTTATTGTGGAGTTTAGATAGATCATCCATAAAGAGTATTGTGATGAAATATAGGAAGAACATGCCAGCAATGTGACTGTGGAATTAAGTAATATTATTACTTATGTAATATTATTATAAATGTAAAAGTATTTCTAACCATTTTCTATTAAAATTTAATTTTTATTTTTCTGTTTCTTTAGTGTTAAACGGAAAATTCACCGATAAATACAACTTTCACACAATTCAATCATTACAAATTCTAATGAGAGAAAAACTTCTCCCAATTAATTTTGTCTTTCAAAACAGTACACTTAAAACAATTTTGCTCAGTGAAGCTAACCGACAATTCCGCAGTGTATTCATATTAATTTTTTTTTTTAAAAAATAACATTCGGAAATGCTGTATTTAATTTTTTGAGTATAAAAAAATAATGCCTACTGTGGAAAAGACAGAGAATGAGATATGATGTATGGTTTTGAAAGAATGTTTTCGTACATGTAGAGTATTTTTGAAAATTTAAATATCACCAAAGCTGATCATATGATTGTAAATGAGTCTTATTTTAGAATGTGAGCTGTGGGGTATCAAAATAAAACATTTTACTTTTAAATAGCCAAGGAGTTTATACTCAATATCCTCTTCAAAAAATTGCTTACAACTTTTATTCAAATTGTAAAGAATCTGAAATATAAATATCTGACTTACTCCAGTCAAAAATATTCATATTATGTGAAAATACTTATTTAAGTAACTTTATAAGCTATAGCCCAAAGCAATATTTTATTTTTATAAACGAGGCACAAAAATTCAGTTATAAAAATATATTTTTCATTTTAGAACATATAAACCGTACACGGATTGTAAGACCATTTCTAAAATACTAAGAGTTTTTAGAGGAACAAAAACATATAATTTTGGGTAGTTCAAAATTTTAATATAATACGCAAATATATATATTATATTAAGCAAATACGTTTGACAAGAAAAAAGTAATTTATTTAAATCTTGTATTGCATGAATAAAATAAATCAAATATCTTCCTGAAACAAACACAATTGAAGGGAAAATGTTTAATTTGCAATCGATAGCATATAAACGTTTCTGTTAGAGGTATCCCCGAAGTGACGCAATCCTATTTGGTAAAAAATAAAACTTATTGCTGGAATCATACAATTTCCTAATGAATGGGTGAATCCGAATATTTTTTTCATGTAAACTGTTTGGAGGGAAATGGCTAAATAGGAACATTTAATAATTTGCATAAATTAAAATTAACCGTTATAGTTTATATAATTTCTTAAGATTACAAAAGGTGTATTTCGGAAGCATAAATTTTAATAGGAGTACGGCTTACCAAAAGTAGAACAAATATATCTTAAGGACTATGGTTTGTTACCTTAAATATTGTGAAACACAACAAAGTATATTGGAAATCAATTCCCCAATTCGTGTTAATAAAAATGTATGAAAAAACTGCAAGACTTATTTTTTTATTTGAAATTATTATAATTTTTCATTCCTGTGCTTTAGCTTCTCAGTATTGCTTCTACTTAAAAATGTATTGTATATTCATCAAATTTTTCAGCATAATTTTTGCTCTTAACATACAGTTTTAACAGAATTGTATGAAATTTACGAAATGCATTAAAATGCTTAAGATTCTTATGTTAAAATTTTAATTTAATATTTTATTGGAAGAATTGTTAGTACTTATGGTAAATAATTTTTAACTGAGTATGTGCACGATACATAAATATTTTTTTCTGAAATTTCAAATACAACTTCTAGTATAAAATTCCTAGTTTTGTATGAAAATCTGGATATTTTCTGAATGTTAATTATAATAGATATCCAGATTTTAATTACTTGTTCTTCAGTTAGCTTTAAAAAAATAAATATTTAGAAATTTTGCATGAACAAATATATTTAAAAAATTTTTAAAATTGATCTTTATATTTATTTATATGCGTAAATGTCAACTGTAAATGTATCCGAATACTTCTAATTACTATTTATTCAAATATTCAAGGTTAAAAAAATGAATTGGTATAAAAAACCCCTCATTCATGTTTTCTCTGAAGTAAACTGAAACTCAAGCATTTTTTTTTTAATTCAAATATAATTTGGTGTATTGTAACAATACGCGCCCTGAACATCTGGCTTTAAAATTAAAAAAAAAAACAATGGATCTGAATTAGTTTTTCCATTATTATTTTTATGAAAGCGTAAGAATTTTTTACAAATAATTTGATGCAAAAGTTTAGAAATTATTCATTTTTAGTAGTTGGAAAGTTTAAAAGGTTTTAAATTTTGAAGCGTTCGGTTTCTTATTATTTTTTTTGACACCTTATAATGAAATAATCATGGTTTAAAAACTGAAAACATTGGTTAAGAGAAGAAAAATGAAGCAATTAAATATAGTTCTACATATTATATAGAGATTTATATATTTTAAAAACTTAATTTTCCGTTTCATCATTTTAAGATGAAGAAAATAATACGAGTTAATCAAGCAAAGAGAATATACTTAAAAAGTTAATTGTCCAACTATATAAAATAGCAGATTACAGTCCCAACTTATTAAAACTTCAAATTAATATAAAATCAAAAGTGAGTTATATAATATTTTATTTACACGTTGGAACATTTTTCAAAACTTGAAAAAAAAAAGTTAAATTGCTAAAAGTAAAAAAAGAACTTATTTAATTCAATCGCGATAATATCTCAAATGAAGCTAAATTACAAACACTAACTTATAGTTCGTTCACTAAGGGGTCTAAAGAAATTCTTCCCAACTTTTTTACGATTGCTTCAGAGTCAAAACGCAGGGTTCCCCGAGAGCTATAAAACTTCCTGTCAGTGACCATTGTGTCGTCGCAACCCTCCCTAATTATCTTTCATGGTGTTAAACCATAAAAGAGGGGAAAGGATTTCAGAAAAACACGGCCTACCCGCTTTTGAAGCACTCTCTTGAAGTCAGAAAAAGACGTGTGGTTCGTTTTCGAAGCATCTCTAGACATGCGGAAAAAGACGTTCAAACCGCTAAGAGGGTTAAATCACTTTGTAATCTGATTTAAAATAGAGATAGAGACGGACACGTGTGTTAAAAATCAAGAGTCCTCAGCCACTCAAAAGCCAGATGTCTGTTCAAGTACATTCCTCATTGAAGAGGTATAGTTGAAATACTAGGTAATGAAAGTTAATGTTAGGAGTGGCGAAGATCTTTTAAAGCCATGTGCTCTTCATTCCCGAACTGGGTAATAAATTTAATACTCGAAGATGGAACTGGGTAATAAATTTAATACTTGAAAATGTAATGGGAAAATAAAATTTAGAAGTGGTCTAGGATTTAATTTTAGATCTAATTTAGTTATCCTTACGCACGCACACACACACACACACACATATATATATATATATATATATATATATATATACCTCACTTTTTATCAATACAAACTTCTTTCAATTCCGTTGTGAATCTTCATTTGTCTATCATATGATCGGGAAATGTATATTGATACCATATTCTTAAAGAAGAATACGGTTCTCAAAAACTGAATTAAACAAAAAAGGGCATTTCAACTCTCCTTCACATGGGGCTTTTATTTTAATATTTACTTAAAAAATATTGTTTATACTGGCTTTGCATGTTTACTTTTGCTCTGGACAATAAATTGGTAAAAATTTGCTTACTAATGAATACGGTACATTAATTTGAAAGGGGATTTCTGAAGTATCTAATCAAACATATTTTTTTATTAGCAAGAGAAAAACCTTCTCTCTATTAAGGAAAAAAGACATTTTTAACGAAATTACCCACAGGAAATTTCATAATATTACAGTATTATTGGACTTTTTCTTGAGGCTTTACAGACTGCACGTTTTCATTTTCGAAAAGTTTTTTATTTTATCAGCATGATACTCTTTAGATTCTATTGGAAAAATCTCATCTCCTTGAAAATACATTTCATAAAGTTCGTTTCGAAAAAAAATTTACATAGAAACTTAAATTGAATTCAGTCCCAGATTGCATAAACTTCAGTCTTCAGAGAATACCTTTCTTAACCAAGATGTTTATAGTATGAACAATAAACAACAATTTACTTCGATGCATTTTGGTTTTTCAGGGTACTTGGGCAAAGAAGATTTAATTTATTTCTGCGTAAACTGAATTCAATGGATTGAAACTTTCATATATTTTTTTTATTTCTCGTGGCTTTTCTCTTTAAAGAATTGCAAAGATAACCTCAACAGTGGCTTTTTATTTTTTTGTTGTTGAGTACATATGATGCAGCAGTTTATATCATTCTTTTCGTAGAAATATACTTTATTTAATCATTATCCTGGTATCAAGCACGCGGGGTGTTTTGTACACCCCAGCAATAAGAAAGACTCGCAGGATTCCAAAAAGAATGCGCAGAACCACGATCTTTTCTGTAGCTGCACATTTTAGGTCATTGAACATTTAGGTCTGATGCAATCACTCTAGCTCAGATGATTGAAACGTAATGACCTCCAAAAGATTATCTAGGGTAATGAGAATACCACGTAACTGATTATGTTATATTTTTGTACTGCATTTATGCCAACCCTTATAAGTTTCTAGACGCAACATTTTTTGCTACACATTAGAATATTGTTAAAAAGTAATTAAATAGTTAAACAAATACTTGATGAAAATAAATTAACAATAGTTAGCACAATTAAAAAAATAAAAAGAAGATACCGTTATCCCCTATATCAGAATACAATAGCCTATCATGTCCATTCTAGCTTTCCATCATAAAATCACGATGACATTAGTTTCTTATTACAGGAAAAAAGAAAGAAAAAACACGTTTTACTTATATTTAATGTGCACGGAAATTGTGATACATTAATAGATATTAAACCTGGAGTGATGAAACCTGAAATTTTTGAATTTTTATTATGTGACCAAAGGTTGTGTTGATATCACTGTGTAGTATATATGATGTGTGACGAATACGTGACTGTTGGCCACTGCAAATATTTTACCAGTTATTTAACACTGCTGGAAATGATACCTCCATTGTCCATCATTCAGTGTTTCCTGATAAAAAAAACTGAGACATTCTGGATTATTGGAGGATATTGGAATGGAACTTCTGCAGCCACATTGTGATACGAGACCAGAAATCCCGAACCTTAACAAAAAACTAAAAATAAGCCTTACTCACAACTTGCAAAAAAGAACATTGATCCGTCAAAAAAGGAGCTGTGCATTGTTTGTTCATGGGTAAAAGGTGTAAAAACTAACTGTTTAATGTCTTCAATGTAAGAAAAATAAGTGCTTAAACAATATGAATATAGTGAATGTTAGGAAAAGGATTAAAATATTTTTTTCCACTTTTAAGTATCCATAACATTGATTACAGAGTAAGTTTATTTTTGGTTCATATCTTTTAAATCTATTCCATGAAAAAATATAAAATTGTACATTTTAAAATTAAAATGTTTTAGGATTGTTTCCTATCAATGTTAGTTTCATCTGTATACAAAAAATTTAATAAATTTATTTGTATAATTCAAAACACATCTTGTACTTTATAAATATGCATTATAGCTGACTTAAAATTTATTTTTACTATTAAATAAACATGTTAAAAGATTGTGGTGTTCTCAACACCCCGTGACCAACGTCGATGCCAAAGCATGTGTGAGTGATCTGGGGTTAACGTTTTTTGATGAACTTTAAAATCTAGTTCCATATATAATGTCAATGTACTTCATTTTGTCGTTATTTTATTTTACTGCAGCACTGTAGTTGAACAAAACGACTTCTTGACATCTTGATTTCTTCATAGGGTGGTATAGTTTATTTTATTGAAATACACTTACATTAAGATCAGACTATGCCTACTTTTTTATAATACTTAACTTTAGAAGAATGAGTGGTCGATATTTCAACTGGAAGTATTAGTGTCTTAAAAGTTGGAATTGGTTCATAAATCAACCAAGGAGTTCCATCACATCTTATCGACTTTTAGTACCCCCAAACATCCACTATTCAATCACAATATTTTCAATATTATAATTGAATCGTCAATATTGTCTTCATACGAGGAGAAGGTATAAAATATCCTTATTTCTTCTTTGCCTTTTAGACCTCAAAAAGTATGTCTACACATCAAGCAAACTGATGTCGTTGTCATTGTCCAAGGAGACATGGTGGGGTCATTTACTGAAAGATTAAGAAGATAATAGCACACCTAAAATTTCCAGCTTAAAGAGCAGTAGTTTCATTTTAAATGTAGACGCATTCTTAAGATTGAAAAAAAATTAAAATTTATTCTAACATTACAAACAATTCTTTAAAATAAGTGGAATTGTCCGAATTTTTTTCATTAGTTCCTTGGAACAGTGTTAGTCTAGTGATTCAGGTCATGAACTTCATGGTTTATAATGGGCTATGGTTGCTGATTTCATCTAACAAAACGATGCGGTTGCGGTAAATTAAGTTCCATTGATATTCTCACATGGAATGTTCGAGAAGTTCCATCTAATTCAGTTTCTAAAATACAATGCCCTTATATATAGCCTTCGATTAAATCTAGAGAGCTATGATAAAGTTAATATATATCAACTTCTTTGTTAAATTTTAAGTTGATTTTATAAAGAGAGTCGTGAAATAAGTAAATCAGTAGTATTATGTGATTTATTGAACACAATATATTATTCATTACGTGTTGTTTGTTAAGTAAATTATGAACTCCTTTTTTTCTGCCGAAAAAGTATTACGGCTGAAAAGATTGTGTGAGAGTAAAAGGGGGATACTTCAATAAAATGGTAAATGGATAAAGTTGATCTTCGCTATAAATATGGTCGTAAAATCTGTCATTAACTCTAGAAAATACTAAAAGGTTCTAAAAGCCAGAAAAGCATCTAAAAGTCCATTTCAGCCTTACGAGAACCATTCTTTTATTTGCAAGGTAATCTTCTACCAAACATTAATATCAAAATGAAGAAATTTTGTATGTTAATGAAAACAACGTAACTCAAAAGCGAAAAATCCAGATACATAAAATATGACATACTGAAACTATGAGTGATAATGAAGAAATCACTTATGTATACACTTTAATTTTTTTTCATCAAATGTAGAATCTATTTTGTTATGCATCTCAGCATGGATGTCTAAGAAAAATCGGTGCACCATCATTATTCTGGCATCATCCCAATTATTTTTTTCTCCCCTTGAAATACATACCTTTCTTTATAAGTGTGTACTTATCTATTGATTTTATTGAACTTTTAAAATAGTACTGGAGTTCATCAATTTACGATTTTTATCAATATTAGTCTCTGTCGTTCCATATAAAAACTCATTGATCCAAAAAACCCGGTATGCGTATGGAAAATACGGATTTACTTTCATGAAATAATTATTTTTCTTTAAAAAAAAAATGAGGATATTTAGTGAAGTATTTAGTGGATTTTATGCAAACTTTTAGTTGCATTATCTAGTTAGTGAGTCTTCAGAGCCTTTGTTTTTTTTTCCTTTGTAGAAAATAGCTTTTCTGCGACCATATTACATCGCGCACGCTCTAAAATTATGTGTTTGCTACCGAAAAATGTTTATTTTTTTTGGAAATCCTTTTTTAAATCATTAAAAGTAAGGTATTATGCTTATTAAAAGTAACGTAGACTTTTATTTTTAATTTACCCGTGCAAAAAAATACTTATTACCGTTTTAGACTAATGCGAACATCATTATGACTAAGTATGGTAAGAAAAACATTAAACCCTTTTCTATCTGTATATGATATGACTTGCGTTAAACAGAAGAAACCGTATTAACAAATGAATATGTTAAATATAAAAGGGTTTCGGAGCCCTAAAATCTTCAAAACTGATTATTTGATGCTTTTTTTAAAATTTTTTTAGCTTGGTTAAGCATTTACCTTTTCAAAGATACGTTTTGTTAATCTCTACGTACGATAACTACTTACTTAACTTCAACAAATCAGAATTTGAAACTATCCCTGAAGTTTAGCAAACATTTTTAGAGTACAAAAAATGTAAACAATGCACAACCTCCCTTAAGTTTTTTTTTTTTTTAAATAAAAAACAGCGTGGAATTTTTTTTTATCTTTCATTAACTAGTTCTAGTTTGTGAAAAATTTAAAGTTCCAATATTTTTAATTTGTGTCTGATACCATTAAGTTAAGAAAAGTAAACCAACCGTAAAACTGGCTTCTAAGCTTCGATAGATTTACTTTTGAAATCCATTCTATTAAAAAAATATTTTTTTTCTAGTGTGACTTGATATTAATGGATGCAAATTTTTCAAGAAGAAATATTCATCAACATCTATATGGAAAAGATTGTTTTTTCAGTTAAGGATAACTATTGAACAAATCCTCCTACGCAAAAGGGATCTGTATAAGATAGAAGCTCAGCGTATCTTGCGCGAACTTAAGTAGAATATTTCTCACCGTCTTTTATCTCCATTTCTCTACATCATGTTGATTCCTAACTTCACGCAAGCGATTTTATCACGGAGAAAAATGCCTTAGTTTTTATCTCCTACATATTTCTTCCAACAAGACTGTTTTTTAAAAAATGCCATTTGTCTGCGTTTGTGTGTAAATCTAAAAACTTTGTAAAATTTAATTTAATTATTGTTAATTGAATAAATTTGCCATTGTTCATGTGAAAAGTTTGCTTTCTTAACAAAAGAAAAATATATGAAATAATAAAAAATCATTCATATTAAAATGATAAATGACCTTGAATTGCCCTTAATTTTTATTCACTGGTGTAGCTAGTCCTGAATGAGCCCAATATTTAAATTCCTCGGGGCAATGTTTCAAAAAAAATGAATAAAAATTATCGTGCTAATAAAATATTTTGTAAAGTGTCAAAATGTTACAAATGTTAAGGCCCAGCAGCTGAAGGGTTCCGTATCATTGATACGACCGATACCTCCTGTTTTAGCTCCTGCTTTTATATATTTAATAAATAAGCATTGTAATAGCATCCTGTAATTGAATACGATTCATGTCTTTTGAAAACATCCACACACTTTTACCAAGACATCAAAATTATATATTAGAAGTCTATTTAAATGAGGTTATGCAGCTATTCTAAGAATATAATCATATTCATTGTTTTTTTAATTTTTAGTAAGGGATACACATAACTTATCAGAGTAGTAACAAAAGTGCCAAAACCCAACACTTCACCATTTTTTCAAAGAAGAATAATTTTAAGTATATTATAGTGATGACTTTTGAAACCTTTTCTAATACATTTCTTCCTGTAAGAATTAATACATAACCCAAGACATAACAATTCTTAAAAAGTTTAATTCATATTTCATGTTTTAAATTTCTACCAGAGTAATTGATTTTAATTTTTGCTCAATTCTCACAAATGTATATTTGCTAATATATCTATGAATTTTTGTTGATTTTCACTTATTGCCACAATTTCAGTATCCCATACTATAGCACTATTTATGTAAATTCTTAACAAACACTCCACACTTGAGTTCCTGTATATTTTTGGCTCATCTAACAAACCCCCTATATTTAACCTATTAAAACACCTCTTTAGTAATAATAATACTTATACACACATGTTTCATCTGAATGTGTAACCAATTGATTGTGTGTGGATTAATTTATTTCAAATAATCTATAAAAAATAAGGTCTTTTGAAAAATTTGCTTATGGGAAATTATTACTTACCTCATTTTCAAACATATTTAAGCATTGAGCCATTTAATGTCTTGTTCAATCATTAATTGTCCAGCCATTACAATGATTCTCTTAAAATATAAGGGCTTTTTGAATTACTTCTCAATATCTTTCTGAATATCAAATACACTTGTAACAATGTGCTTCGATACAGAGAATTTAAGAATACCTTTCATTTTATTCAGATGCTTTGAAATAAGTTGAATTTCTCTACTTATAAAACAAAAAAAAAATATCCCAAGCATACTTTATAATTAATCAATTAAGTTGACAATGCATTCGTGGAATTTAGTACCTACTTTGAAATAGACGTATTTAAATATAGAAAGTAAATTAAATGAACGTAAAATATATAATATGATATGTGTAATTATTTTAAATAACTAACTAGTAATTACAATGGATATTTGATTAAACTATTTGAGGAATTCAATATTTATGCAATGTATAACATTGCGTACTTTTAGAAAATTCCTTACGCATGAATAAATGCTGATTAAATTAATACTAAAAATAATACATTTACTCGTATATGAGATCAATACTTTATTGCAGTATTTTTAAACGTAAGGATTTGACTTCTTTATTTATATAAGTTAATATTTAAAGTACTTCAAAGATTTTAGGGAGTATAATTTCATTTATATTGCTTGAAAAGTTTTTCTATATAATTTTATTCGTTTGTTTCTCAAGTTATATCTTTTCATTTTATATTTTATGGAAAATGAAAATTCTCCATCTAAATATTTCTTCATCAGTTTTAAAGTATAAAAATATGGCACAATTTAGCTTCTTACACCATACTGGTATATTTTGTATGGTATTAAATAAACTTGTGTTTAATTAATAGTTTTGATATCTAAGAACTTGCTAAATTTTTAGAGAAACCTCTTTTTGTAAGTCTATAAATTTTATATATTTTCTTAAAACAAAGTAAATATGTCTTAGCGTACAACAAATAGCACGGTGTTAAGTTTAAGTTTGGTATGCACAAGAAAAAGTAAAACCAGAGATATGAATAATAAGAAAATTAAAATAAAAATAATAATGTTAAAATAGTTGCTGAATTTGTTTGCAAGGCTTTAGAATGAAAAATAAATATTCTAGATGCTGAATGTATTAACACTGTTATTAAATAATTAAATTTGTTCTTTTTAAAAAATTATCACTTTTTTGTTTTCAGTTATTGTTTGATATTTAAAATCATAAAATAAAAAGATAATGTGATTTTTGAGCGAAAATGACATTTTCAATTTAAATTTACCAGAAGTATATATAGTATTTTTGATAAATTTGAGCAATTAAGATTTAAAAAGAACTAGTTTCTATAATTATTTGTCAAATTAATCCTATATAAGAATCAAACCTTAGTTCAATGTTAGGATAAGTTGCTATTTACTTATACGTATTATGTGTAATCATAAAAATAATACACACACTAAGTTTAAAATAACAGATGAAAATTGAATATTTGAATGTAAAGTGAAATAAGAAATGGTAAATTGGCATTGTACAAAATTTGTTATGCATGTGCGCAAAAGTTACTTTTTTAAAGAACCCATTATTATAAATTTAACACACATTTTAAATTGATACATAATATATATTTAATTTATACATATATAATATTTTAATTTAAATATTTTTAAAATAAATTTTAATTCCATGTCTTTCTAATTTTATTGCATGCATTTTACTTACTTTCAAATTACATTTCAATACTCAATGCTCAAGTTGCATTGCGAAAGGCTCTTATATGATTTTATTAATCTGAGCTTACGTTAATTATAGATGGAGTAGGCAACTGAGAGAGAATTTAATGGATTCCCTTATTAATTATTCAGTATTTATTTAACAGTTGTCATTTGTTTGGCATTTATTATTCAGCTATTAATATTAAATCAGTTTAAAAGTTTCTTTAAATATTTACCAATATTTCGAAATATCCAATAGACAACGAAAAATGAAATTAGTTACGCTTCTGGTAGAATCTAATAAAATTAAATTTAAATAATTAATTTTCAACATTATTTTTTGTAATATTGAATGATAAGATTCATACTCTTATAATAAGCAATGAAAGTTTCGAGAATAAGATACAGTTGAGATTAATTTTTTTGATAATGTAATTTTATTCTTTTTATTTTATTCTTGTGTGTCTTCACATACATAGCAACTTCATCTTATTCATTTAAAACAATTTGATTACTTATATGCTATTATGAGTCAAAGATTATTAGGCTTGAATAAAACGATGAATATCAATGTATGGTTTTATTTTTGTTTCAAAAGGCTACTAGGGAATTAAGTCTCTCAGTTATTAAACAAAATAAGTTTTCACACACCCTCAGTGGCTCAGGTGTGTTCCTTTAATGTAATCATGAAACGTGTGAAGTATATCGTCAATACGTCTGTGGTGAAAGGTTCGTGAAAAAAATAAGACAAATTGTTTCTTCAATTGTTATAATTTGTCATATTTTAAAATTATTCATTATTTATTGAATCTTTTCATGCATATTTTCTGTTTTCCTGCATTTCTATAAATAAAAGTTTGTGGCAAAAAAGAAATATATTTCATGGCTGCATTTTTTTTTATTCGTAATGTGTTCAATTTTATGTATTTATGAAAGTGTGAATTATTATCAATATACTTGTTGTGTGAGTCTCGTGCAAATGTGAGCAAAAATGTGTCCCCATTGTTATATTTTCTGTTATATTTCATGTTTTTTGTATTGTTTAATGTATCTCTTTGTGCATAATTTTACATTTTTCTCTTAGTAAAAGTTTTTGTCAAAAAAGAATACATTAATTAGCTTTATGTTTTCTACTACTTATGCACGATTTTTTAAAATTTTTAAATCTTGTTTCTTTCAACAGCTAAATAACCTTTTGTAGTCTAATAACAAGAAACGCAGATAGAACATTGCCTTAAAAATAATCTTCAATCATTAAACATTATTGAATGATGGTAGTGACAATAAGAACTAAAATAATAAAATTTCCAATGCGAAAACAATTCATAAATAGAATGTTTTGTTTCATAGAAAGAAAGAAATATATAAATATAAATTCAAGGAAATACTAATGAAACCACCACGATTAGAATTATTGTACGGTATATAAAATAAATTATTAAATGTAAAAATAGTCTATTCCTAAGCCTTTGATCTAACTCTTTGATAAATAGTAATTTTAATTGAAAAATTTCTTTGAAATAGTAGTAAGTGTTATTTTGGAACGAAACTTGAGCTTTCTATTATGCGAAATTCATTTTTATAAGCCGTTTACTACTGCATTTGAATGAAAAGTTATTCATTAATAAAATACATTATTTGAATGAAAGGACAAAAATTTATAAAATAGCCAAACACTCATTTTGCATTCACTACAATATCTCATTAAAACATTTTTCTTGACATTTTGATAAACCCATTCACATTTTAGAAAATAAAAGATTGAAATTTTTGAAAAGTAGCAGACAAAAATCTACGTGCAATTGGAGAGACCCAGTGGACGCCAATGAGGTATTTAATTACAACTTTATTCTTTCGTGGCACTAATATAATTATCCGACTAGGGCCAAAAAGACGAAAACCGTAATCTGAAGAACATCTTATGTTCTGTCTCTTACGTAATTTTTTCTTCTTTTTTTATTCCTTTTTCATTCTGTACGCGAACAGAAATGCTTGTTCAGAAACGAGGTTCATTAAATTTCAACAGCAATCGAATATCCCGTTCGCTACTTGACAAAGTTTCACTCTATTAGTATTTAAAGAAACTCCGCAAGCGTTAATGAAATAAATAATAGAAAAAGAGACGGGGAAATGGAAATATTTTGGGTCCTGGGAGTTTTCTTGTCTTTCTTTTGTTATTTTTCCTAAGTCATAATAATCATTCGAGAATATTATTATCTTGTTCTGTTTTAAAATAAAGGATTTCCAAACGAGATTCTGAAAAGGAAGCATTTTGATTTCGAGGGAAATAAAGTCTCCTAGCTTTTGTTTAGGGAAATGCCTTGTGATGAAAGGCTCGGAATATTTATAAATAAATGCACTGTTATTACTTGAAAAGTATTGTAATAACGTACACACATTCCTTTTTAAAACTAGATAGATAGATATTTTACTTATCAAATGTTGGGTTAATAAGTAACTGGAACAGTTGCATTTATTCCATAAAATACCAGTAATACTTGATAAGATGTTTTAAGCCTCATTTAAACAATTGTTAAAATAATCTTTCAAATATGTGAATATATTTCTGTTATCAAGTAAATTAAATACATGTCAATTCCTATGTATAATGAATTTCACGCATAGTATTAAATTAATGTAGTTTGGAATAGTTAAAAATGAAAATTTAAATGAATTTCTTGGTTTTAAAAAAGACTAGATATCTTTAATTTTAAATGCCAAAATATTTTATCTTTATACCATAATAAAGAGACTTTTCCGATCTTTAAAAATATTGTCTTAAATATTAACTAAATTATTTGTAAATTCTTGTTGGATATTCTCTTAGAAAGAAGTATATATATATATATATATATATATATATATATATATATATAGTATTTCATACTAAATTGTTCGAATGATTCTATTTTTTTTTTAATGTTAGGATTAAACAATTCGTTTTTCTGCTTTTTAAAAACAAATTATGAATGTTTTGCACACAAAAAATATTATTAATAAAATAAATACAATTAGACTTAACAAGTGCTTCACAATTATAAAATTTAATATATGTGTTCAAATTTTTTACGATCCGGATTATTTATGGACTTATTTTATTCTTAAATTTTAATTTAGAAGCATTTTAATGTGTCGTAAAAATCAGCTCTGCTAATTAGTGTTAGGGTGATGTTATTAATGGCTTGTATATGAGTTACCTACATTTCACTTGTTAACCTCTAATGGAAGATAATTCAAAATAATTTTTTCAAAAATGTATGCATCACAAAAAAAAGTACTAGTACATCCAATCAACAGCATTATTTTTTTATCAAATACTTAGATTTTATAAGGCCATATTTGAGTTTTCTTTAAAAATTATTTTTATTTCCCTGATCTCTTCAAGACACTGATTTTTCTTCCTATTCTAAAATATGCCTTCTAAGACCATAATTTTGAAAATAAATTTATTTGTGAAATATTTGAAAATATATGCTTCAAACATAACAGTCCAAAAATATGTGTACGTTGTATATGTGAACCACATTCAAAAACCCTTACATGAAGTGTGATTAAAAGTTCTATAAAATTCAAAAATTCAATATTTTATCTGTCAAAAAATGTTTGCATTAATGATGTTGTAATCTATGAGACCATATGCAATCTGAGAGTTTAAAAAAATCGTCTAGATAAAAAATATAAATGAAAATATTCAAATTTAAGAAATAATGCATTATGATAAATATTTCTGAAAATTATATTCAATAACACAGCATATTATTGAAATAAAACGTTACAGATACACTATATTGTAAATAAAGTTCCAGATTGTTTCAAATATTCTATTTCTTTATCTATCTCTTAAAAATTAATAAACATTTTATTTCTGTTCATAACTCGTATTCATATTCATTTATTTGTATTTGCATGTTCCCAATTTCGATTAATTTTTATATATCTTCTCATATTAAAAATAAATGCTCAGCGTATAAACATAAATTTTTCAGAAATCTGAAATTGCACAGTTCGAGAAATAAATATCAAGAATTTTTCAAAGTTCACTAATGATAAATTTTTAAATTTATGCACCAAATGAATCATATATGAACCATATATTTTTATCATGTTTCTATTAAAACATTGACGAATATTTTACAACCAATTTTATCTAAGTAGCCTGCTTACCGAATCTTATTAAATATACCGATAAAAAAGGATCATTTTTAAAGTAAAACTGTATGTGCAAGTTTATATCTATCTTAACAAGCATTTTCAGCAATAAATTATATTAAAAAAATAAATTACCAAACATTTTCCAAATAGATTTCTAAATAAGGATATTAATATAAATACCAAAAAAAAATGTTTAAAGGAATCAAAATTATTTTTTTTTTATAATTCTCTTTATTGTACAGCGTTTATATTATTTAAAAAAAAGCATGTTATGTAACGGCTTTTAGAAAATGTTTTTTAGCTTTAGTGTCTTTTTTTTCTACTATTCAGGAAAAATATAACATTAAAAATATTTTTTTAAAAAATTGTTTTATTTCGTACTAAAAAATCTTAAAAGTTTTCCTTATTTTTTTATATTTTCTCACAATCTGGCACACACATATATATATATATATATATATATATATATAATTTAAATTGTTTTTACATTTATTATATAGAAGGCTGATGCCGCCTGTAGCAAATTTAAATGAAATAAACAAAAAAAAATGAATCCGTGATAGTAAAAAATAGTAAAGTTGAATATTTACTTTCTCGAGAACTCATTAAAACACACCGGTATTAATTTGTAAGCTAACAAGAAGAAAAAATAAATGTCATGACCTCTTAATGAAACAGGAGATTATGTTGATTTTTAATTAGAGCTGTGTACTGTGGAATTTATAAAAATAGAGAATGGGATTTTTTTTGTGCATCAGCATTCCTTAAAACAGCTTAAGCATGTTTAATATTTTTAACAAAAAAATTTTCAAACAGTCACTTATTAAAATACCTTATTAAAATTTCTTATGAGAAAAGAAATATCCAGGTCTACGAATAATCAATAATGGAGAGTTATTAGTTTCTTGTGAATAATAATCAAATCTTCGTTTTCCTTTCAATAGATTTCAAGCCCGAAACAGAGTTTTAAATCTGACTTTAATAGTTTGTTTTAATCTTTTTTCTAGTTTGGCAGTATGTTTTCATCAACTACAAATATTTCAATAATCTCTTAAATTAATGAGTTTATTAATTCTTGTTGATTTAATTTTCTTCCATCTTATTTGAGGTATATTCATTTTGAATCTCCTAATTTTGCGGCTTGTTCAATTAATGAACATATTCTCTTGCCTTAACAAATCCTTATGTTCTAAATTTCGGCACTCTATAACAATATACCCTCTCTATACCCCTGTAGGTAATGAAACCTAATTCCATTAAAAGTGTATGCTCAATTGTAGTGTGTAATGAGTATTTTTGAAAGAATTAGGAATCCAATTTATATTGATTTCATTATTTTATTTTATTTATCCAACGCCCGTGCTTGGCTTCTTGACCACTTGACGCCGAGCCTCCCATTACCGACTGACAATGTCGTCAGTCGAGTATTCATCGAGTCTAGTTCATTGAAACAGGTGGGCGCTATTCATTCTGGAATGGCAGCAAAGTGGGCAGGCCTCGCAGTCAGGCCTCGCAGTAGCCAGGCCAAGCCAGTGGAGGTGTGCTCCCAAAAAGTCATGCCCGGTGCTTAAGTGAAATCGGGCAACAGCTTCGGCTCTCTCCAGGTGTCTCGAGAATGGACTCCCTGCCCAATGACTTTCGAAGGCTCTTGGTATTTTTGGTAACGGTAGTATATTTGTCAGTTGAATGTAGAAATAATGCTCTTTGCTCTTCTGAGTTTCAAGGGAACTTCCGGTTGAGACGCCTCGGCTTAATGCTTGGCTTTTTGTTCGGCCCTCTCATTGCCGGGGATCCCAACATGACTTGGGACCCACTGTATGTTCACAGTCTATCCATTTGAGATTAGTTCCGCAATTTTAGTTCGACACTGCATTATGTTAAGGCAGTCAGTTGGGTATTGCTGTTTAAAGCTAAAATTGGAGCTTGGGAGTCAATGAAGAAGACAAATTTTGCAGGAGCTAGGCTTGCAGCTAGTAGCATTACAGATCCACAGACATCCAAGACCTCGCTTTAGTAGTTGGTAAAGTTTTTTTCCATTGCTAATGAACCCTCAAGCATCCAACATCACCATCCCATGTTTCTTGCAGGTAAGAGCCGTCAGTGTAGACATAGAGCCACTCATTCGCTGAGTATGTGTGTTCGATCGTTTCCAGAACAACGGATTTTAGCTCGTCAGGAATGTCATCAGATTTATTTGATGTCATGTTAATTAGGTTGAGCCATTTAGATGGAAGTTCAGTAGATTATTGATATCAATGCAACAGTGCAAGAAGTCGCTTGTTTAGGTGCCTTCCGAATTTAAGACATCAATAAACTAAACAAGGGACAATTTTCGTCAGAAAACATTATGATGTACTTAGTTCGCTCTAAATTTATATAGTTTTGTTTTACATTTTTTAACACAACTATTATGCGAAAATTTTTAAAATTAATTATACGTATTCTGTGTTAAATAGTTGAAGATTTCTGGAATGTTGGAAAGTCATTCTAGGACAATCATAAAAATGGTTCCTTAGAAGTAAATTTAAATTTATTCTGGAAATCTCCAGTAAATATTTTTTTTTAAAACTGGAAACAATTTTTATATATATCTACACTGATACCTAATAAAAGTCAGTACAAGCATATACTACAGTCATTCAAATCCGTAGTCATAGCATTGCAAGAGCATAATCGCTGTCAAATTTTGATATTAGAATTAACTACAATTTAGTTGTCTCACGGGCATTTCGGCGTTTATGGATGCTTCTATGGACGATTTTTCAAGTAATTCCTCTGGACCATTCTAGATTTTTCTAGGATTACCTATTATTGTCAAAAAAATTGTTGACTTCATTAGGGAAAGGAATTTGTATATAATCTATTTTAAAGATCAACCCTCCGATACAACATTAAAAAGCATACGTAATTTTTTAGAAAATATATTCCGAGTTCGGTCTTGTCTCTCACGAACATTACTTGAGTTCAATATCTGTCTGTCAGAGAAACACGTACCAATTCCTTTGAACTTCCTGTGTGACCTTTATTTGGGAATTCCACTATAGATGTATGCAATAACTGAAGCCAAACATTGACCATCCTCATTAATGGAAAAAAAAATCTTTTCTCACAGCTCGCATGCATTTTTCTCAGAGTCGCTGCGTTAAGATTTGCACCTGTATTGCATTCATTTGGAGCAAAGTTCATTACTTTGAACTGTATGGGTGTTTTAAGGATTTGAGACTACATCACATGCTTGACCTATCAAACTCACCCTGTTTACAACTCGTCTATCTCGACAACATTTAATAAGAAAAAATGATAAAATTAATGCACCTTTGACACAGATTTTTTTACAGGATACCTTACTTCAGAGTTTCTCAAACTGTGGGGTACGCCCCCTTGGGGGCGTAACAGTTCTATGAGGGGGGGGCGAGCATATTGAAAAGTAGAAAACAAAATATTATTTTAAAAAATATTAATTTACTGAAAGTAAATAAACAAATTACATTCTGACATAATAAAAAATAAAATACACATTTAAACTGATATATTACACTTATAAATACATCAGTGCTATACAATGTATCTTAACAAGTTTAATAATTACCAGTGACCCCATGGACTTGCCTTATATAAAACTATATGCAAAAATTAGCACTTATCTTGTTAATTTGTACGGTTTATAATTAATCCCTTAGCTGTTGATTGAAAGTTAAGCAATTCGCTTTCCAATGCCAACTGTTTTCCATGTAGGCACTCTCATGCGATGTATTGGGGGTGGGGGGAGGAATATAGAAATAAATTATCTGCAAATAAGTAAATCCCTCACAAATATACGCACACATATATTCTAAAGGTCCTTTTATTGGATTACAAAGCCTTCGGAAAAAGTTTATGGATAGCAGTGCACAGAAAAGATTGTACTTCGGAAAGACGTATATATACGTCAGTAGAAATTAATGCTTTGGCTGAGCGAGACGTTTGTATACGCTGGTGGCATTTAACAGGTTAAAGTCGTGTCGTATTTTTTTGCTTCAAAGTTTAGTATTATCGAATTTAATATATTGATATTGTATGAGGGGGGTGCGAAGTAAATTATGATGGAATATTGGGTCGCGAATGATGAAACTTTGAGAAGCACTGCATTACTTATATAAAAATAAGTTTATTAAATTGCTTAAAACTCAAAGCAACTAGATTACTAAATAGGAAAATTAAGAACATTTTTTCTGGTTTTTATATGAATAATTAAATGCACAAATATTAAGACACATTTAAAGTAGCAATTCCCCTTTTTAATAACGTTTGAATATAAAAATAGATCTTAACACATAAAATAAGTTGATTATTTTGATATCTATTAATAAACAAGATGTCGTCAAGCATTGCGTTTCACTATTTGGATTGCTACTGTAACAAAAAAACAAATACATGTTTTCTTATTTAAAAAACCAGTTCTAGAACTTATTTTAACGAAAAAAAACTATGCTTTTTTTAAAACTTACATTTATTTATTGCATTACATATAGAAGCACATAATTAATTTTAAAATCTAAGCAATAGTGGCTTTTTTGACATTTATTGATTTTCTGAACAACAGAGGTTATATAGGGAACAATTCTACAGTCAACTGAGGATGACCAAAAACAAGAAGAAAAATGTCTTGAAAGTGATGCTCTAGAGATTTTTTCTCTCATGGGATTAGGATTCCATGAAAAACGCGTTTCATTTGAGAGTAGTTGAGATTGGAATTGAAAGTTCTATTACTCTGTGACAAAATCAGGAAAATCCTTTCTATTAGAACATGTGATCTGATTACTTTTTAGATTTAATACTGAGACTGATTTTTAAAAGAATTCTAAATCAAAGAGAGAAAAAAAGTTTTAGGAAAGTAGGCATAAGGAAGGTATGTCCTTTCTTATAGTATATATGCTTGCTGAATTTTTCGTTACAAAGAAATAAACTTTTTTCGTCACAGGATAGTGCTTCAGATCTCATAACCCAGTTTTTTATTGCCAATTTAAAAATGTAAGCAATATACTTGGATATGTAAGAATGGGAAACAGATATATCGAAGTAATATATACGAGGCATTTTCAATTTTCTTTCGTCTTAAACTAGAAAATAATTTTGAAAAAAAAATAATAATAAAAATATATATTGTGAAGAATTTGCTGCAGAATTTTTGTTCGCTATTTAGAGTTTTGTTTACTTGTTTAGAAATTCATGAGATACCGGTAGTATCATATAAGTTTTTTTTTATTTTTTTAAAAAAGAAAATGCAGTACATTATTCGAATTATACACATATTAGAAGCGTTCATATTTCAGTAAATGTCGTTGGTGTTACGTGGTGCGCTTTAACGCCTCTCTCGAAAACACCACGAAGGTTTTCAATAGAATTTTAAGACTACAGTAGACTTTCAAATTGTTGAAAATCGATCAATTTTTTGAATTTTCTCTTTTAGCATATTAGCAGTGCTTGTAATCACTGCTAATGAATGGAAAAAAGAACTTTTCAATTCCGATATTTTTTATGGAAGTGCTCTTTTCAATTCGAAAACCTGTTTGACCACTCCCCTTTCTTTGCATATGGGTCAAATGTCGCTGCTTGCAGCAGCTGCAGAATTCTCTTCTGTATTGTATAATTTTTTCATTTTGAGTCATATTTTTATTTTCTTCGTGTGTTATTTTTTTTTAATTCTATACGTGAATTCATATTTTTTAAAAATTTTGCATCCCGAAAATAACTCTTCGTAGTCTCTCACTACCCCTATGATTATTAACTCCCCTTTGCACATTATCTAAATTCGGGTATGTTGGATTCATAATTAACAACTACTAAATTAATAAAACAATTTCATTTATTAATCTTTCTTAATAGATAAACACACAAATATTAATCAATCCTTAAGAACAACAAATTACAGTGGAGCGAGATAAGAACCCAATTATGAACGACGGAACACTAACTGAGACTACGGAGAATAACGCATACAATCAAACTACGCATTTAAATCTAATTTATGAAAAGCACAGACCTGATATCTTTTTAAGGCAGGATTTTTTAATATTTGAAGGATCTATAGAGCGGCTTCAATCCTTGATATCTTCAGTTACGTCCGAACCGAATTAATGATTCTTTTTCAATAATCTTCCTTCAGCTAACAAACTTCACTTAGTTAAACTAATCTCCTAGAATCACCTTCTTAATCAATCTCGTAGTTAACTCCTCTATCAAAACACGTAGTCATCCTCTATCTCTTCATTTCATTTCTCTCTTTTATATCTTTTTCGAACTCGCTAAACCCGAAACTATCTTGTTTGCATAAGTCACACTTTTAGCTCTCAGCGGGGATTGGTTAAAATAAATACAATCTTAAAAGAATTTGAGAGAAGGTTAGTGAAACGCGTAAGCACCCGTCACAAACTAACTCCAACTGTTTGATAAAAAATTTGTTTTCTTTGTCTTCCCAACTTTTTTTGTGAAAAGAGCTTTCTTTGAGTTTCGTTATATAAATAAGGAACAGTTCTTTTCAGAACTAAAGCTCTATATTGCCATTATATTTTAATATTATATGCATTTTGTATTATGTTGAGCAAAACATACACAGTTTATTTTGTTTTGTGAAAATGAATATCATAAGTGCAAAGTATCGAATACCAAAGGGCGACTAAGAAAACGAAGAGCAGACCAAGTAAGAAATTTGGAGAAAGGAAAATTATCTGCATGTAATGCATCATCTGATAATGAATGTAATGAAATTTTAACAGAAAACTGTTCCTAGTACATCCATGTTTGAGCACAAGTTATGAATCAAATGAATATCATTTCATTAATAATTTAATGTAGACCCCATTGCTATAAAAAGTTCCATTCAGGAATTGAAACCAATTCTCATTGAAGATCTAAACGCAAACTTCATACGACTTCTCCACCAAAAATGAACTAGTTAAAAATATGTAAAAAAATCATATGAGCATGCCTTCAATGTCAACGAGAAAAACCTTGCAAAAAATTTGATAAAAACACGAAACTTACATCAGCATTCTTGGCTGTAGCAAGGGGTCACGCAGCCTTAGAAACCTTCTCAGCAATTTTAAGTATGCATGGTTAAAGGAAGAAATTTATGCATAGATCGTGAAACATTTTCCAAGTGCTAAGAAAACTTACCACGCAGCCAAACGTTAGGGAACAGCACCCCGGAATAAATTTAAAGGGTGGCGGGTGAGAGGTGTGACATTAGGTGGTTATAAGGAAAGTAGTTTGACTAACGTAACTATTACCAAATTACAAAACTTTTATAGGAAAGCGATTGTTGACAAAGCTCTAGAGTTTGATAAGATTAAGACATCGATTTTAGCAACTATAATTCATTATATGCCAACGGATGCAAAGTCAATGCACAGCAAATGCCTTGAAGGAAAGCTATCCTGGTGCTTTTACAATAGAGCTAGAACAGATACTAAAGTACCAGGCAGTCATAAAAGTAAGAAAACATAACAGACGTAGTTGCTAAAATTATTCCAGTGTTTATACAAGCATCTTGCATCGAATGAAATTCTTCTTCTCTGTGTTTCTGACAAAACCCAAAACACAAATGAAAGTTCACATAGTTATATTTGAGGTAAATGCCCCAAAGATCGATCGATCTTGATTATGTATAAATGTCTTGTGGTAGCGGCTACGGTCAGTGAAGTAAAAATTGGTTATATTGAAACTTTAAAATTAAACAATAGGGAAACGGTAGACGATGCATTAAAATTTGCCAGCAGACGCGATAACCGAAGGTTGGCCAAGAAAACGAAAAGCTTCAAAACAATATAAAAAAAAAGAAAAATTCAAAAGTATAAAAAATGACAAAAATAAAGAAATGATGACCCCAGTTATGCGACTGGAAAATTTTAGAAACATGTATTTAAAAAAAATAAAATACGTAGATGCATATAGTTTTAAATCACGGTACTCTTACAATGGTAAGTTATTCATCAGTAAAAGTAGAAATCCTGAGATATATAAAGCAGACATATTTTATTATTTATATTATTTTACTTTTATATACGCTGTATATGAAGTTCTAGAGTTCACTTGAATTTAACCCTAGAATTCTAACCTTTGAAAAACTTACGAGAATTATTACCATTCATCTCCAAAATGACATGAGTTTTGTGTGCTTAAAACACATAATTTAAAAGTTAATAACATAAAATTTATATTAGCTGCAGATGCTTTCATGACATCCATTAAGGAAGGAAGTAAAATTTATTTATTTTCGAAGCAACCTTTACACATATCAGCATGATACTCACCGAAAATTACTATTGAACATAATAAAACAAAATTTCCGTACCATTCTACGCAACTTACATTGACAAAGAGCGCAAATTTTCCTTTTTTTATTTTCTGATTGTTCAGGCTGTTCAGCGCTCTGCTCCAGTTTCAAAACATCACAAATAATTACCCTTGTTGATTGGGGCTAAGTTGATACATTTAGATATTTCTTCATGTATGTCTCAAGCAGATCTTCACTTAACTTTAAAGCAAACTTTGTTCTAGGCAACGTTTTCTTTAAATTTTTGAGCCATATTAGGCACATATGTAACACGTACATTCGCTAAGCTGATATTAATCATGTCATAAATCACGCAAAGAGGCCATCAACGTATTTTATGCAGCATAACATGTTGCTACACATCTGATCTAATATGTCTACGGAACCTTTTGCTGCATTGTAAAATTCAATTATTTCCGGTTTTCCCACTTTCTTCATATATATTCGGTTTTTCATGGAATGTATATAGAATGGAACAACACATTTTTATACGAAAACATAATTTTAGCTTGTTCAAAACAATACATAAATGTACCTACACTTCGAGGTTGCAGTTCTAAGAGTTCAGGAGGAATATGACGTTTGATTTTCCGAATGGTTCCGACAACTGTGAAATTCATTGGAATCTTGAAAGGTTTGTCATCTGAAGATGTCTAAGAAATCCCATTATCAATTTTAATGTTTCGATTAGACTTTTGGTACTTATTGCTAGTTCTTCGATGAAGTAAGATAAGAGTCTTCATTTTTCGATTTATCATCAGAAATAAAATTGTCATCATTATTTAGCTATTTTAATAATTCACGGATATCCTCGGACTTACCCCAAAAGTTTTCACCGTGAAAACGTTCTGACATCGTCCCAAAAATGCAACATATAAAACCAAGGCAGGTTCTCAATTGCAAACATTACTGTTATTCATTCGTCTCTCAAACTAAGATTGTTCTAAGATTACTCCACGCAAAAATATTTTGAGCAAAGGAAATATCCTAATCTATAATAGCTAATGTCATATGAAGGTACAGAGTCCTTTCCCATTTGGAGGAGAGAGTCGAAAGCTATTTGTTAAGGACACAGTCTAGCAGACGAAGGGTAGCATTCTGCGATTAAGATACATTTTCATTTAAGTTTCCAATGATTACATCAAATTATTAATTGTTTCAATTTCTACTGAAAATTTGTTTATTTCTGAAAATTAGGTATATTTATTATTATGAATTAAATAAAATCAGTATATATGTTGTCAATAATATGATATCCTTTAAATATAGCAGTATAGCAATAATTGCTTTTATAAAATGTTATTGAGGACTATTCATCATACACATAAAAACCTTCATTTAAGGGAAGTATAATTTGTGTCGTCTCAATCACTTTAAAATGTTCCCTGCGCAACACATTTTCCCCAACTGCTATGAAAATCTGCCCAAATATTCTCTATAGGTGTATAAATGTGGAATTGTTTTTTTTTTTATTTAAGTGAAGGTAAAATATTTAAAAATCAGTGAATATAAACAACTTAGTATTCATGGGGAAAAAAACTGAGCATCTCTTGCAACATAAATAATTCTTAAATTTTTTTTAAAAAAGGAAATATGAAAAAAAAACTTTACCAAGTTTTATTTTTATGTAAAAAATGAACAATGTGAGAGAATATTGAGAGCATAGACTGAATTTGGTTGCGCATGGAGCATTTTGAAATACATTAATTATTCGACACAGTTAAGATTAAAAGTTTTTGTATCTCAGAAAGAGTGAAAGGTATTTTGACTAAATTTGTACATTAATATCTGGTAACATATTACACATTACCTGCATATTTGAAAAAAATTCATAAGTAATTAAAAAATGAATTTTTAAACTCCATTTAACCCTGAGTCTTGTCTTTAAAGAGATTAACAGATATATCTCTCTCTCATAAACGTCAGAGGAATGTACATATACAACCAGGAAGTTGCCAACCGGGACCTGAGCATGGTATAGTTGTCAAACTAAAATATTGTATTTCCATATAGATGGCAGTGCAGCATAAGTGGATGCCGGTGACCGTCCAAAACCTCCACGTATGGAATCATATTGAGAAAAATTGATTCAAGTAACAAAGATCACGAGAACTGCAAAAAGAAAACACTCTTAAGACCATGACCTTTTACAGTTTCAGCTTGGCATGTAGGACCTATGGCTTGATATGTGTGCCATTCATCGCTGACGCTGTACTTGCTGTGAAGTAGTCGGAATCAAGACTCATTGATCAATTCTACTCGTTTTCAATCCCCTAAGGTTCCCTATTTGTGTTCACTCATCCAGACAAGATATGCATCCCGATGGCGTACATTGAGCAGTGGTGCTTTCATGGATCTACGGTTCTCCAAGGTCAAACGCTGGATCTATATTCCCCATGGTCCATTTACTAATTATACAATTGACGTCTTGATTTAAATGGTGATTATTTGAGCTAAGTGGCTTTCTAAACAAGGTTAATTTTCTTTTCGCATTTTGTCCAATCATATTCTCAACTTCTGTGTAATTTTAATAGTGTTGACTTTGAAAACCTTAGTTTCCTGATGATATCCGAAATTTAATGATCCATGCTTTGAGCACCTACTATTTGCCGATGTTCGAAATTACATGAATCATTAGTTTTAACCATACTGTCAGTTTAAATTGTTGGTTAACTGCAATCACTGTATATAAGCAGGACACTCAGGTGCTTGGAAATGAAGCGCAATACTATACAGTTTGTGTAGTACTAGCTATCCCTAATCTACGGGCACTTTAGTGTGTATACATACATATTATATATATATATATATATATATATATACTAATTTAGCAATATATATTCTGATATTGATGATGATTGGGCTTTTTTCACACTAACAGTTGAATTTTTCTCTACAGTTTTGAAATTAGTTCTATAGCAGAATTATTTAGAAGTACAATTTATTAAGCAATTGATAAAATTTAGGACTGTGTTTTTTATTCCTATCGTAATTATTTTCAAGTTTATTACTCCTAAGAAATTTACTACGAAAAACTTTAATTCACAAACGGTTATAACCTGTCGAATGAAATACTTAAGGAACATAAAAAAATAACAAAAAGGATTCACATAAAAAATCATTGAAATAATACTGATAAAATAATATTTTTATTGATACAACTTTACTTAATATTAAATTCGTTAGAACTTTTAATATTTTGTGGAGAATTAATGATGGTTAATAAAGAAATAATTACATTATTATTGTTTAATGCTTATTTATGAACAAACAATTCAAAATTCAAAAAATTTTAATATTTTTTTTTAAATACATTACTCCGTCTGTAGATATTTTTAAAGAATGATAGGTTATATCCTGCAAAACTGAGTTATTAACTATTTTTAAAAAATACTCATTTTTATGTATTCTCTAAGCATCAAATTCAAATCATTTGTATGATACAGTTAAAATTCTTAGAATTCGATATCACTAAAAGATTTAGATCTATTTTACTTACTTTATTTATACTTACATCTTCGGTTTGTTGATGAATTATAAAATAAGTGCTTTTAAAATTGCATTTGCAAATAACAGTGAAATTTCTAATGTGTGTACGCTTCCCTTTCAATAACCAAGCATTTTATCTAATGGTTTGTCACACAAATAAAGCCTTTAATTCTGTTAAGGTTTGCATATTTTTCAAATAAGATACTACTTTATTCAAAATTGAGAGAACTCGTGGTCTTAAAATTTTGCAAAAGGGTATTTTACTGAATTATTCGCATGGAATTTAATCTCAAGCAGTTAAATTAGTGTGTTTTTATTAACAATATTTTATAACAAATTACTCTCTCTTCGCATTTTAAAAGATTTGACACACAACATTCTCCGTCGCTCGTTTAAATATTACCTTCCTATTCAAGTTACGAATAACAACTCCGACCGAGATATTTATTACTTAATTTTCTAAAGATTTATCGCCCCGATCAATGTATATGACAACATTTGGTAGCCATTATTGATGCCATTCTAGCCCAAAATGTCATCTTCCGCTCCTCAGATGGGCCGTGGTTCGACTAAATAGTGTTCAAAATTCATACAACCCACAAATTGATATTTTCCATTTCATTACTGGGTGGAAGAGCGTCGAAATTGGCAAAATATGTAGCAACTGCCGAGGGGACATGTTTCAGCATTCCAAATAAACCACAATCTATTAGAGGCCCTACTAAACAAAGCTGAATAGCCATTGGCTGTAACTGCCACCTTGGCTAAGGTCATTCTGGGCTGACTAAACGGGACAACCTCTCGAGCGAAGAGCTGGGTAATGTGAAGGGGCTACCGTGAAATTACTAATTAATATTTTATGATCCACTGAAGATGGTATCAGGTAGATATTGCGTAAATGCCTGCTGAATTAGTGTTTGTGTTTCAAAATAATATTATCAAAATAAAAAGTGTATGTTAAATACTTTATAACATATGTATGCAACTTATGTAGTTAAATGAACATTATATTTGCATAAAAAATATCCACTTTTGTTAAATGTAGAAGAGTTCTTATAATTTATTTACGAATTATTATTAAGAATCAACGTGGACATTTTGTGTGATAAAATATGCTGTAAGAATTTGCAATGATTCTTTATTTATAAATATAAAATTTTAACTTTTCGATTATTGTTTGTTTGTGCATATTTAAAGTGCTAAATAATTTTTTTCCAAATTCATTTTTTTGCATCGAGAGTTTGTTACAATTGTTGTTTTTAATGCGCAACGTTGTATTTTAGCGCATAAAATGCGATTTTTTTTATGCGGTGTAAAAAGGTTTTTTTTCACCTATAGAAAATAAATATTAAAAAATGTTTTCTCCAACTTTTGAAAGTAAAAGATTTGCTCGTTGCTCAAACATTATACTCCTCCCCCCCCCTTTGTGTTAACAACACATTTATTTTTATCTTCATAATCAAAGAGAAAACTGTCTGTTTATTCCAATGAGCAACATGTGGTTGTAGTCGAGTGATTATTGTCGTGAACTTTTACCGGCGGAGTCGAGTCACGGGTTTAAAATCAAGTGTTGATGCACGTTGAATCATTCGAGGCTCAGTCAAAGTAATACTGACCCAGTTTAAGTGAGCGACTCATATTTCTAATATGCATGGCTGCCTTCTATCTCTTTCGCGAAAGATCCTCTGAGGACATAGATTGTAGCGTTAATAGATTTCTCCATTGATTGTAAGTAGCATCCTTTTTTTTCTCTTAATGCCCAATCCACCCCAGTGGTGGCCAACTCACAAAATTTGGCCACCGAAAATGCTACCAACTTGTCATAATCGCAAATATTTCACCAGGTTTCGATTGAGAAACTCCTTTATAATGTAAGGGGTAGCATTGATTTCAAACATTGCAGAATGTTTAAGAACAACAGAACGTAATATAAATGTATTAAGGAATCAGATAAAAGTTATTTACACTATTTTAAGCATTGATTACACAACATTCGTAATAATACATTTATTTTAATTTTGTTGTTGTCTATTGGAATTCAAATATTAGAACTGTTATTTATCAAACATATCTAATATAAATTACTGCTAAATTTAATAAATTTTAAGCAAGAAAAATAATAAATAATATAAGTCATATAAATAATTAATTAAATTGTCAATTTTCTCCTTTCTCAATACTGAAGTATTATCACTTTAAGCCGAGCATGACATTTCAGGACCACAGTGTGAATGTTTAGAGCGTTGAATTTCAATTTCAAATTAAAGTGAACATGCAGATTTATTCACTGAGTAAGTTGAGTCTTTTAATTTCCTATTTTCTCAGTAACTGACAGCGCCTCGATATGTTAATTTGGCATACAATCCTCGCAACATTTATTTTATCGACATGTCATTCCCACGGCACATCCGTTTGACTAACGGTTCCGTTTCGGAACTGTCTCTCCCTTTTGATAAACTTCACAAACTAAATATGAAATGTACTAATCATGTTCACTTGACTACCTTCTCTTATTTTGTTATTTAGTTAAATGTAATTTGTGAAAACACGAAGCAATGCATTACAGAACGAGAGAATATTGTACTAGGGTTAACATTACTTCAACGTCACTTTCAGCGTTGGCATTTTATAACAAGTAGAATTAATTCCCGTCATTATACATTGCCTTTTTAAAAATAAAAAAATGCTTAAAATCTATTTTTCTTATAAATCCACCGTATAATTTGTTTTTCGACTGAATGGAATTATCTGGTGTAACTTATTTATCAAGATTATATATTTTAAAAAAATTAGTTCGTATATTCAATGCACAATTTTTTTTCAAATTAATAATTTTTTAAATTATAACTTATTTAGTATATTTTGTTGAGGTTTATATGAATGTTTTAACCATATTTTACTTACTTAAATCTAACTATTTTTATGAAGTAATGTAAATTAATTTTGAAATTTCATGTTTTTCAATCTGTCTGTTAATATTTAATTCCATTAGAAAACTTCCATCTAATGTAATAATGTTTTTGCAGTTACAGCAAAAAACTACAAAATCTTAGTTTAATTGAAACACAATCTATTTAAAGATATTGGGAAAATATTGTTTCTCTTTTTGAACCATGGTGACCAGAGACATTGTGACCCTTTAGCTCCATCTACATGAGTATTTTGTGACATGGTTGTAATATCATCCCTTGAATTTCTCATGAATGATATAGATTAGAATCAAAGCGTGAGCACGATCTTCTCCTTTAAAGTATACCACTTATACATTTGTCTCAACACAACCACCAGATTACCACTGTTAATTTATTTAACACGGAGTAACAGCAAAAAAAAGTTATGAGTTTCTTTTTAAAAAGACATATAATATGTTGATTTTATTCCCTTAAATCAATTAAGAAAGTTTCTGAGTAAGGGTTGGGTCACTATTTTGTTTTGATAGCTGCTTTTCTCATGTTTTTGTCCATTTTAACTAGTGCATTCAACATTTTATGGGAGTAATATTTGTGTGACACAGCTATAATAGCAATATATAGCATCATTTGTTCATATTTTTAGGCAATTTACTGTTCCGTTCACTATTTAAATGCAATAGGTATATACATGTTATTCTAATATATCTACAAAATTTATGTGCTTTAAACTTAGAAAATTCATGGTTGAATTAATTATTCGGCATACATTCATGAAAAACATTCGTGAAAGCAACATGCACATTATATTAAAATTATTTTATTAAATGTATTAATTTGGAAATTTTTCAATAACAAATACTTGTTTCTTTTGGTTTAAAAAAATCTGTTTTGAAAGGTTTTTTTTAAAAAGGCAAATTAATAAATATTTAAAAAATTTTGGATGATTTTGAATTTTTGTGAATGATTAATTATTTCTTAGAAAACAATTTCAATTTTAAAATAGTTGACTCTATTAAAACAAATTGCATATTTTTAGGAACATGAAATATTCAGCTTCGTTATATTGTTTCATGAGATGCCTAATTTAGGAAGAATTATAATTTATGAAGATTAATTATCAAAAATAATTCATGTTAAAATTGAAAATATCAGACATAGAGGGAAAACTAAATTTAAAAGTAATTTTTTTTTTATTTCACATTTTGTATTATTTTCTCTAAAATTTTAACACAAACTAATTTTATTTAACTTTGAAATTACTTAGCTGTAGGATTGAAGTTTTAATTTTGGAATTACTACAAAATGTAATTGAAAACTGCTTTTAATGAATACCTAAGTTATGGTGATTTATTTATGAGAAAAGTTTTAAAAGCTTACAATTGCTGCATTGTTATTAAAAGAAGATAAATAACATGGATTATTAAGAATGAAAATTAAATTTAGAATATTGGTGACTACAAATAAAATGGAAACAACTATTTCGTTAACTTCGATGTAAATTTAAGTAATTAAATTGAATGTGCTGTCATACACTTTCAAAGTAATACGTATCTGTAATATAGTTTGTAATATATATGTAATGTTGTTAATATTTTAATATGCTTAGGGTAGATCTAGAATATATGGACGCAAAACATTTCCCTTAATTGAGACCTATACCTATACGGAAAAGATGTTATATGGCATGTGTGGCACATGTGACACGTGGGACAATACTCAGTGGCCCTTTACGCAGTTATAAGTCCAAGTTAAATCTCTGACTCTCCTCTCCCTATGATTGAAGTATAAAAACTATTTCTTACTTTCAAATCTGTACCATAAAATGATTATGTTGAATTTTCTTGCGTGCATTTTTTGTAATTTATGTAATAGAAACATCATCTTGTTAAATGCGACTGATTCTTAGCATTAAATATTCAAATCAAATCACAGCAATTGCGTAATACTTGCTCTACAATTTTACTCTACAAGCTACTCATTGTTACGCCCTGAAACATAATCTTCGGAGTTATAGAAAGCAAAATTTACGAAACTATGAAAAGATGTATAGTAGAAGATAACTCTACCGATAAATCGAGAGCTATTTTAAATTGACATATTAAATTACTGGAGCGATGTGATTTTTCGAAGAAAATTGCATGTGTCTTACTTTCTGCCTTTGGTTCTACATACATATGTGAACGAATTGTGTTCTCATATGAAATATATTTTGAGACCACACAGTTGTTAAACAACTGATCATTCAGTATCATGTGTCAAATTAAAAGTCACAAATTATACTCTTAGTATTGAGATATTAATTAGAGATTTGCATGAATAATGTTCATATTAAGACTTTATCTTTTTATTTCACTCTTTAGCAGGGATACTAATACTTTATGTTTATTTCTTATTTTAAGAAATATTCTTAAAAAATGCATAATATATGTACAATTTTAATTTCTTATGCATGTTGAAAAAATAGTTATACTTTATCTTGATTATTTTTATGTTATATAAAATCATAACAACATTGAAACCATGCATAATTAATGTATAATACACCTCTAATTTTTTTTAAATTTTTGATCTTACCTATTGATACTTATAGCTTGCACATGCCAATTTTAATAAAAGCTCAGAAGGGAATTCAAAATGATTATACTTAATGAATAGATATTGTATGTATAATTTGCCGTGTAATTACATTATGTAATGTTATTTTTATTTTTCTAAATAATTAAAAACTTAAACGAGCTTAGAGTGGATGTTTATTTCTGTAAAATAACAAACTTCAAATAAAACACATAGACGTACCCAAGGGTGTATAAACTTTGCGCAATGCTTATGTGGTCGCACACAATTTTTGTGCAAAAACTGGGGTTTCCACTCCAAAACGTTTAATGACCACTGACTAAAAGAATTTAAAGTTTATGAGATTATAGAAAATTATATAAACATTAGGTTAGACAGGTGCTTCTCAAACTTTCAATATTTGAGACCCCCCAGCAATAGCAATGTATTGAATGCAATAAAAATGTACATTAATGCTACGCCTTAAATTAAAAACCATGCCATTTTCAATCTAAATGTAAAATTTTGTAAGCGAAAAGCCAAAGAGGGGCACTAGTAACTTTTAAACTTGTTTTCAAGTCTCTCTCAGTATTGATAAATTATTTATTAAAACATTGTGCAATATTGATACATTTATAAATATATTTTTTCAGTGTGAATGTGTTTTTAAGTTTTTTTATAACAGAAGGTATTTTTTTTTTGGCTTCATTGCAGTAAATTAATACTAATCTTATTTTTTTTATTTTTGACTTTTCAATATGCTTTTGCTTCCCACATAAAAATACCACACGCTCTAGGGGTGCACACTACAGTTTCAGAAGTGTTGGGTTAGATTAAAAATATTTTTAACTTTTGATCAATTTTTGTCATTTGACTCGTACTGCATCTAAAATTATTTTCCCATTTGGATGTAACTGTCCCCCGTATACAAAATGTCCTAATATTCCAACCTACTTTTCACTTAAAAATAAAATTCTAATTTTAATGAAGCTTCAAATAATAAGTAATTATCCCTAGTGCTTGACAGATCCCTTGATCACACGTTATAACCAACCGCCTTAAAATTTCTGCTGCACATGGATGATCCCGGCGATCGAAAGACGCATCTGAATGACAGTGTTATGCATCGAGGAGATGTCTGATAATTAGAGTAGGGGGACACTTAACCCGAGCCGTTCGTCACGTTGCAAATCAACTAATTGAGTTCGTCCACCGAATCCAGATGCGACAGGTCGATTGTCAACGCCACTTAAGAACGACTAAAGAGTGCACAGAATTTAATAATCTCTCCAAGTCACTCGGGGTGGTGACGTTGGCCTTTCAATTGGAAATAATCGAGACTGACAGGGAGGGGAAATTGAGACGATTCATTAGTCGTGCTTTAATTTAGTTTGAGGAAATGTTTAGGCTAGACCCCCTGTCAAAGGAATGCCTGTTCGAAATCCTCTCTCTTCACTTTAATATAGTTAATTTGGTTGCCAGGATAATTATTCGAGAGATAGAGCAGTTTGGAAGAGATTATCGTTTGTTAACGCTCGCATTTGCGTTATTAGTGAGGAGATCGATTTTCAGGGTGCGCGAGGAGTGATAATGTGAGATTAATATCAATGATTATATTTTCAATGCATATGGAAAAGGTAAGAAAAGATTTTATGTTAAGGTAGAAATTAAAATCTTATATAGGTTTAATCCGAATGTCGATTTGTTCACCAATAAATAGAATGGAGATAATAAAGCTAAAAGTGCAATTAATGCAGTCATGCACAATATTCAATCTGATGAAATTAATGTTACATATATATCCAGTCGTAGCGAATGTTTTCCGCTACTACTAACATCGTCTGTACAAACAGTTTGTGTTGGCGTGTTTGCTCGTAATCTGTCCGGTGATTCTTAGAATTTGAAAGTAAGAAACTTGCTTTATAACATTGTATTTTTAAATCTGTAAAAATATCGTTGTGGCATTAAGTGCAAAGTATCTGAAATTGAGCTATCATGCTATTAGAGTAGAGCCATTATTAACTTCCAGTTCTGTTGTAAAAAGTCAGTTACCGAATTTCACCTAATCATGTGTACAGCTTTATGTACTTATCTTGTATAATATGATATACTGTGAAGGGGCCTGTTATATCTAAAGTTCAAAACAATGACTATGATATTCAAGAAGCAAAACGCATTAGCCGGGCTTTTTACTACAGTGCTTTTCAAACTGAAGGGCGCACCCCTCTAAGAAGGGCACGAAAAGTCGAAAGCAAAAGATTAAAGTTTAAAAAAAAACATTAATACAATGAAGGGATGCAAAGAAAAATACATTCTGAAATAATAAAAAATAAAATACACACACTGATATAATACACTTATAAATGTATTAATACCACAAATACAATGCGCTTCACAATTAATCTAATAATACTAAATTAAGAACAAGTTTTATAAGTACCAATGTGTGACCTAAGGGTATGTGATAATCTTATGTACAAAATTTAATACTTATCTTGATAATTTTTGTACAGTTTATAATTAATGTCGCATTGTAGATTTACACCAATGGTGTCAAACTCGCGACTCTCAGCGAGCATTTTTGTGGCCCGACCAGTATATTGGCATACAATAATACGTAATGAAATATCAAAATATTAAAGGACTTCGCTTGCGTCTTACATAAAGCGATTGAAGATGATCCCCTGTAATTTTCTAAGAAGGAATACAGCAATATAAATGTATCATTTCTTTCAAATTTTATCAAATGTCATTTTATAACAATTTGGCTTACCTTAAAGTTGCTTCATTATGCTTCAAGACGCTCTTAAAAGAAATTAGAATTTGAAACTACTAACAACTCAACAACAAGTTTCGTCACTGCCATCATGCTTCTACAAGATGCAGTACTCGTTTTAAACGTTATAAGAAATTAGCTTCTTACTAATTTCTGTGTGTGCATCAAATTTTTCCTCTTAAAATAGATATAAATATATAACAATATTATTGCTTAAGTAATTCATTATCAAACACCTTTAAAAGCTACAATAATGATGAGTATTAATGTACCAAAACGACTATCATATCGGTATCTATCTCAACGTTCTTCAAACTAATATATTGCTAGTAGACAAAACGTAAATATTTTTGTTTTTATTAAAAAAAAGGTTAAATACTGCTTGTATTATTTGTTGAGATTTCGTCTATTGTTTTGTTCTAATTCCCTTCACTTTTAATGAATGTACCATGGTTAAATCAAAAACACGAAACCTTACCATGAATTGTATGGAGTTGACATATCGTATTTAGCGGAGCCGTATTTTCATGATAATTTTTCTACTACAATTATCTATTAATATATAAAAGTTGTTAACTAATTCATATATAATGTCATGCATGAATATTTAAGAATACTGATTTTATTATGAAGCATAAATAATTTAACAATATATTATAGAAAAGATAGAGAAATAAATATAAATACTTATTGTCTGATAAAAAAATAATCTAATTGCAAGGTTAATTTCAGGATCAAAAATAAATTGTATTTCAAAAATTGTTTTATTTATTAACTTAAACAATTCTAATCTCTACATGTAATAAGAAATCTCGGAGCGAGCTGCAAAAAATTAGCCCACACTATTACAAATCTATTTTAAAATATAATACAAATTTATCAGAGTTAAATTTTTTTTTAAAACTTGGGATGTTTACAAACATTAAAATCTTTTAAAAATGTGCATTTTGTATCACAATTTATTTCGGTTTTTGTATTTTTATACCTCTATTAATTTAAGCAATAAACTACATAAGTATTATAAATTGTTTAATGTAATACATATAAATTAAAACAACTAATTTATTATGAATTTTAATAATGTCCCTTGTGCAATATTTTTAATTATTAAAGTACTGTCATAGATAAATTAATGCATTCATTCCATTAATATACTGATAAGTTCAATTTAAATATTGTATTTATTTTAGCAACTGAATAATCATATCAAAGTATATTTTTTTTAAAATCAGGACAACAAAGTACAGTAAATTTGTAAGAAATAAATTGTCTACCACATTATTTTATTGCAAAAACAAATATTTTGATTTCTTAAAAATAATTTAATAGCAATAAATTAAATATAAATGATACTTTTTGATAAAAAAAATCTGTAACTTATCGAATTCTATATATCGTCAACAGAGTGGGTGTATTGATATGTTACGCATACAAAATTATTTATTACGAATACAATATATAGAGAAAAAAGGAATTCTGATTTCGTTGTTTTGCTAAAATATATTTTTTTTGTTAGATAATGGGAAATGTAACAATATGGAAAAAAATCACTTTTAATGTACAACCATGTAATCTTGCAGCTGCGACTAATAGCACGCAATTATACTTTTTATTTAGAGAGTTTTATGGTATATAACTTCAAAGAATATAAATTTACTTTACAAACTACTTCACTTTATATATAAAGAAAAAAAGAGATGTGTATAAAATCTAAAAAATATCTTAGCATGATGCATTTTTAGAGAAAATTTGTTACATTAATAATAAAATAATTCCATATACGCTTTAAAAATGTTAGAATGAAGGAAATTTTTAAACACAGTTTAAAGATTAATTGCATTCAAAAATTGTGGTCGAAGTAAATTAAATTGAAAAATAAAAAGATGCAAAGATAATTTTACATGCAATTCTAGAATTATGCATTATCTGTTTACACTCCATTATTGTATTTTCCTTGCAATGCAGTTTTAAATATATATTATAAGCTCTTTCATTCTTTGTCCTCTCTTTTTGAAGATATTACCGCCAACAGTATAAGAACGCGAATGGTAAAAAAAGTACTCGTTGTGGATCAGTGTTGATATATATTACGTTAATTGAAGTCGTCCATCCGGTATAGTGGTTAACGATGCTGACTGCTGTGCCGAAGGGCTGAGTTCGATTCCCGGGGAAGACATGGATGTTTGTAAACGTATAGTGCCTTTGCGGCATGGGGTTACTTTAAATAGCCGTCGATCCGCAAATCCTCTCGTGAGGTTGGTGGAAAGGGAAAATAGGTAAGAGGCCTTGACCCTCCCCAGTGTGTTCTCTCTCAAAATTGGGGTGGAACCGAGCTAAATCGTACTGCCATCTGAATGTTGCTCAAAACTACTGCCAACGACAGGCATACACCTAGCTCCTTGCCATGATCAATTTTGTGGGCCTGAATCTGACGCAGTCGAGATCAGGTGGCATAAGAAACAACAACAACAGCGTCAATTAAGATAGGCAGCCAACCAAAAATAGCCTCTGATATGATCTAGATACTTTACAGTTATTCTTTGAAATGCTCATTGACACCTTTGTCACAGAATTATTTTCCACCAATTTATGTTCCTACCTAATATTACTGTAATGGATTTTTCACATCGGGGTTATCTTAAATCCATAGTATATGCATCTTGCTAAATAGATCTATACTTGAAACATGTCATAAAATTACTATATTTAACAGATTTCATAAGGTAATGTAGCTCTGCTATGCAATCATCAGAAATATCAAGTGTTGTCAAGTGTAAAAGCAAACGAATCGAAACTTTGCGAAGTATGAAACTGTTTTCTTTGTTATTGCTTTTTTAGTTGTTTTTATGAGTTGATTTTACTTTTCTTTAATTTCTTTGCCAAATTGCACTATTTTTAAACTCAAGAATAAAAAAAATTTATTTTATAATGAGTATTATGTTTCAAAGACAAAAATTAGATCGTATAACAATTTAAATTTTCAGACTTTTTATCTGTCACCGTAATTGTGAGGATTAGAGTGTTATTTCCCACTATCACTGAAACTGATAGAAACTACATCTGCTTTGAAGATAAAAATGGTCAAAGTTTCAGGCTCATTTAAGCATTCGAGGTGAGCAGGGAAGCTTTCAAACACATTGATTGGTAGGTGATAAAAGGACATATAATAGCCCAGACAATTCATTTCGACTCCCGCAGTTAGGCTAATTATATCGTTTCATATTTTATTGTGCCTCGAGGGAACGTTATTAACCAATTTAAGTAAATAGGCGAGTCTGATAGAGTTTGAAATACATGAGCTTGTAGAACGTTCAAGTCTGATGTTAGTCTTGTGAGAAAATGACAGAAATATGCATAACAAGGCACATCCCAGCATCAATTAGGCTATTAAACGCCCCGAAGTATCAAAACGAGAGAGGATTGACGTATTGCAAGACATACGCGTATTGATACGACAATGCATGCTTGCGTATATCAAGCAAACAGTGGTAGCCTAAGTACCTGATTCGATAGATAATCAGAACTGATGTCAATGGCTTTCTGATGAGGACTTAACTCATGTAGAACATTACGATGACTGGTAATGCCATTAAAGCAGTAGAATAGGCATCTAAAATAAATTGGTGCCGTGTGAGATGAACATGAAACATAGAATGGTGCCAAAATAGTTTTCACCGGCCAGTCCTGCGTCTGATTTGGCCGAGATGGTAATGGAAATAATGTGTTGAGGTATTGTGGTCAACAGACAAGTCTTCGGCTCATTTTGCAAAGCAATGCTTCCAGAAGACCAAGCGCTGTGGCGTAGGCCTAGTTCTGAATAATGCTAAATCCCATTTGGTGTTCATTACAAGCTATTTCGTATGTCAGCATTGCGCTCAAGTGGTTCTGAAGTGATCGAATTTGTGAACTTCTAGTTTCAAAGACAGGGCTGGACCAAATACTGTTATTATTACTAGAGCTTATCGAAACATTTTGGACACATTACTGTGGAAGGCATAACATTTTCACCTTAACTCTATCCCATCGAGAATGTATAGGATGACATGGGGAAAGAAGTTACTGCTCTTTCAGTAACACTTAATCTACAGGAACTATAGGCCAGGGTTCAAGCACCATAGGCTGGACTGGCGCAGGATATCATGTAGAATCTGTATGATTAACAAGAAACACTAACCAGGAACTCTATATGTTTTATTAGAGAATGATGCTATAATGAATGATACCTCACTGAATGATACCATATGGACTAGTTCTACCATAAAGCTTACTATGGGGGCGCTACAGTCATTAGTACCCTTTTCTTCTTCCGGTTTATGCAAAATCACCATTGATTTGAGCTAAAAAATTAACAAGGTATTTTAGAAAAAATACTGAAATAAATACTATAAAATCCTGAATCTGAAATCTACAGATCATCTTCTATCCATATAGTGCAAAAAAGTTTCAAAAACTTGAATTAAAAGCTTGAAAAACTCAGTTGAATTTCGATGTTTTCTCATAGATTAACATTACACCGGAAGTAAGTGAGGGTTCCACTCAATGTTGTTGTTTACAAAGTAGAACTTGTCCATATATTAATTATTTTCTCTTACATAACCATGCATTTTACCACTCTTGTAAATTTCACTACATTCTGACAATGTCTTCAAAGGGTAACTTTTTTTTGCCTTAAAATTTTTGAATGATCATGATAAAGATTTCACTGTCATTATATTTTTTAAATGGCATATTGCTGAGTCTTTTAAGTTTTTTTAAATTCCTAATCATATTAAATTCTCAAATTAAGAATATCCACATTTACTATGCCACATTGATGGTGCAGAATTCTTTTATAAATTCAATATTTTTAATTAAAAACTATAACACATTTTTTTAGCGATTTTGAGGTATATTCTAGGGTACTTAAGCATAATTTCCTTTGGATCATTTCTAATTTAGTTGTTCCTTTTTGTCAAACGACTACAGTTGAATTCTTTTTAGAATATTTTCATTTGTCCCGATGAAAGGGATTCATTAGTGCAAATAATTACTACAATTATTATTTTTTATTAATATTTTTTATTTAATAGCTTATATGATGATTACCTCATCAATTGTGGGAAGTTCTTTCAAGATTTTCACGTATGAATTAATTAAAAATAATACCCAATGTTTTAACGAGATTTTTCGTTTGAAAGGAATTTCTGACGATAAAAAAAGCATAATTAATATCCTTTTCAAATATTATCCCTCATGACTGACACATTCATTTGACGCTAAGCCTTGTCTTTGAAATACTTGTTATTCTCAGAGTGGCGGAGAATTTAAATCAACCACTATTTCCTCCTACCTATTTAGTCTTGACAGTTTATGAAGAGTAATATGTTAACTGTGGAATTTTTCGTTTTTTATAACACGCCATTAAAAGAAGAGAATGCAGTGAAGCCATGCGTTTCTGGAGAGCTCTCATTTTTATTTTTTTTTTCATTCCATTTATTTTTCTTGGGTTGGAGGGGGGCAAGAGTGCCGTTCGCTGATTGCATTTTAATAGAGTATTTTAGTGCATTTTTATTTAAACACTCTAGTCCTTTTTTTAATGCACTTTTGCTTAAAATTTTGAGAATGAAAGTGAGATAAAGCCCCTGCAAAGGTGAATATTATGATAAGTGTAAAACGTTATGTTTTCAAATGTGTTTTGAAAGATAAAACACACAGTTAAAGTTTTTTTATTTAGGATTTTATTTTGTTAATTCGGTATTATAAATCTTTAGAAAATGATAGTGAGGGATCGTCGTTTATCCGAGAGATCCAACAGAGAAATATGTCTCGTCTTTTTTAGGCAAGTTTTTGATTTTAATTTGAAAGTGATTTTTGATCGAGTTGAACAATAGGGAAATATTATAAGCATTTGAAATATTTATCTGATGTTGTGTGATGCTAATGTATTTTAAGTCTAAAATAATAAGACTAACTCCTTAATATTTTAAACTCGAGGAAAATATAAATACATTATAAGATTACAAATAATAATTTGCTGATAGAGCTCCAAATAATCGTATTTTTAAGAGAATGCTTGACTAAGTTATTCAAATGAAGATTTGACTTTGTTTTGATTTGGAATGTTTGGGGGTTCACTGAAAAAAGTCAGACTCATAAGTAACGTATTGGAAAAGTGTATCAAAATGTTTTTTTCCTGCCTGTTACTTTGAAATGCTTTTTTTACTTCCTGGATGGATACAAAGTTCTGGCTAATACGCTGGAATGATCAAAGTGACTTTGTCTTTACATCAGTGTTTCTTAAACTGTGGGGTGCGCCCCCCCCCAAGGGGCATGAAAAACGGGTGCGAGCATATTGATTTTCTTTTTTTTTGATTTAGTGAAAGGAAGCAAAGGAAAATACATTTTGAACTGTAAAAAGTATATAATACTTATACTATTATTTAGGAGTAACTTTGCAAAATTTAACATTTATATTGAGAAATTTACGGCTTATAATTAAAGTCGTTTTGTAACTTAAATGTCATGGGGGAGCGCGATGAAAATTATGATTGAAATTTGCATAGTCAATATTGAAAGTTTGTTTGTGTGAGAAGTACTGTTTAACAATTTACTTTAAAATAGATCTCCATAAAAGGAAAAGAGTATGTGTGAAGCAATGTATCTTTCTCTCATTTCCTGCCTCTTTTCGTTCGTTGGCTACAGTCTCTTTGCGTGGGATGTTTATTTAGAATCGAATTTATTGCAGATAAATTTCCTCGGACACAGTCTGTGTGACAACCACCAGAAAATATTTAAAATAAACACTCAAGTTTTTCTCACTCTAGACCTCAAATAAACGTTGAATGGTACTTTTGTGAGATAAAATCCAGAATTCCTTCTTGTCAGGAAGTGATAAACCTAAATTGAGACCTATTTCTATGGCAATCAACCCATACAAAATGAAGAGCTTAGTCAACTCTATATTCCTTTTATGGATCTGTAAATAATAGTTTTGTAATTTGATATAAATTATACTTCTGAGCAATCCTTGTAACACTTATTTGTATCCGCATAAATTTATGCAGAGCCGACTCTTCCATTGATAATGAACTATTATTGAAAATTTCAAATTGGTTCAAACTATCTTGGTTATGACTGATCATCTATAAAAACATCCAAAACGTTGGCTATTTTTTCATTAATGACTGCAATATTTTATCTAATCTAAGTCGCGCTTTTTGCCCAGTGTTAATGCTGCTGAAAATCGGGTTCGGCTTAGAATCAAAGACAGAAAAATGCATTGAGTGGGTGAAATTGAACACAGCAATAATTAGAGTAATTGCAAGTTCATGTACATATATAAAAAATAAAAAATGTTAAAACCAATTAGCCATTTATTTATTGGTTTTCATTAAAAGTAATCCGTTTAATTTCATAAATGTTCAATATCTGTAAACATTTCAAAGCTATTTTTTAAAAATGTTCATAAAATTTTTTTGAGAATGTGGTGTGCGGGGTTTAGAGCCGAATATATATAAATACCATAATTTTAAATTCAGTTACAGTTTCATAAGTTCTGATCTCATAAATTGATGTAAGATGATGATACTTAATGTTTTACAAGTCAATTGTATGTCAATTTTAAACCACTTTCTTTTTAACCATATTTCATCATTTCAGGGTTTGCAAAAGACTATTTAAAAACTATTTTATATTCTTATACATTGTATTCCATACCATGTGACAAATTTCAGGCATAGATAAATATAACAAACACACACACATACATCACATACTATTTTTATTTCGATTTTGTAGATCCAAAATTTAAACACAGGATGGGACCTGTAATCAAAAGGAAATAGAAAACATGGCAGTATTTATTCTTTCCCTCTAGACACTAAATTTGAGCAAATATACGAAATAATTTATTTCTTTGAATGGTAAATCGTTTCGAAATTCTAACATAAAGAAAAATATTATTCAATAATTAACTATAAAAAATGTTATTTTATGGCTAATATATGCACGTTTTTCATTATTTTACAGTTATGTAACATGTATAAATAAGTCAAAATAAGTCTAAGAAGTTTGGTTTTATCAATTTTAAATACTCAGAAAGTAATTTTAGATTATACTATATTTTACGAGAAGATAATGATAAATGCTCCGATTTTGTATCTGCTTAAGACAATTTCTAAATGCAGTGTTAGTACAATATTTGCTTCACATTAAAATGAAGTCAAATAATTAAAAATAAATAAGGAAAGTCATAATTTTCGATTCAGATTTGTAATACAAAGCATGCAATGTAATTATATAAATTTGATTTCAAGAAAAACTTGCAAAACGTATCAAGGAAAGCGTGCATAAGAGCTTAAACTATTTCCATTAATAGTAATATATAATTATAATAATCAATACGTGTTTTAGCTTTCATTCACCTAGTGCCATTTCAAATGGTTAATTAGCCTAAAATTGTTTCGAAACCTGGATTGTATTATTCAGATTATTTTTACAAATATTCTGTTCACTAAATTTTTCTTTCAAATGCTTGTATGACATTTGTCAAACACAAAAATCCTATAAATGCCTTTTATTTATATGTATTTTATTAGAATTATTTCTAAAAAAAAGAATCAAAAATCATAAGAAAGCGGATTTTTCGCATAATTTATTAATTTCAAAATTATTTGAAAGCAGTTTAATAAAAGATGCCGGTATCAGTAATGATCATAATTGTTATCATTTACTAACGGTAACTGAGTCGATTAAAGGACCGACTACAAGTATATGTTTTGTACTGATCATTGGGCAAAAGAAATAATTTTTCTGGAAAATAGCTTTATATTAATTTATGCACTAAGTTTTTCTCTTAGAAAGACTTAGTGCAGATTTTCCAATAAAATCAATGCTTTGAAAGTTTAGGGAAAACTGCTAAATAATGATGTATTGGGACTTTAAAATACATTATTCACACGAAATAAAATCCTAATGATACTTCAATTGGAATTCATTATTTATACCAACACAGTTTTACACTTCCAAGCAAGCATAATTGAGCATACAAATAAATGTACAGCTCAAAATGGTGTTAAATTATATCATGAATGCAGCAGTCACTTTAAACTTCGTTGCACATTCATTTGCACTATTTTTGTATGTTTTTTTTATGAACTGTGTAACTGAAATATGTGTGAAGTATTTTTTTATTTATTTAAGTATACTTCTTCTGCTCCGCAAATTTTGAACAACTTTTGCTTATTAGTAAAATTTTGTACTTCATATAGTTTCTACTAAAACTTATACAAGAATATTTAAACTCTCGAATTTCTTCAGAGTACGGCATTAATTAATAATCAATTAGGATATTCGCGAGTAACTATTCTTGAGTCTTAAAAGGGAAAAATAACCAATTTAAAACGATTTCTTCTTTATGTGTAATTTAATAGTAAGTTTCCTAAATGTTTAACAAAATGTTTTTTTTTAATCTTCAAGCACTTTTTCGTAAACACACAGATAATATTGATCTTATGTAGGAATATTTAAAGCAATTGTCAGGAATATTTTAAGGCCTTAGAAATAAGAAAATAATTCAGTCCAAGTACTAAAGTATTATTTTGCAGATTAATTAATTCAATTAAAATGTAAAGGGGCTAAACTAATTCAAATTTTTATGCACATGTGCTAATTTCAAGTTTAAAACACAATATGATAATTAATTAAGCATCGCTGTAAATTAACAAATCATTAACCGTTAAGCAATACATTTATTAAATAATATACTTTAATAGACTGAGTGGAAATTCTGTGTATTTTGATCATCTAACAGCTAAATTATTGTATACATATATTTAAGTTTTATTTAATAAGATGGACAGAAAAATATAGTTTCTTAGACAAATCTACACATCTTTCTTGCACATTTATTTATAGAAAACAATTAAAATAATGCTCTTTTAAAATATTTTGTTTTTCTTGCCATTGTTAACCCCTTAATTGTCACCGGCATATACATCCTTCTCACTCAACCGGTGCATGAGGTACCTCGGACGTATCTATTCTTCTTTCCAAAATACAATTATTTTCTTTGCAACAATATCTGTAAAACTATTCCGAATACTTTGGAATGTAAGAAAACTATCTTAACAATGTTTGCAAATAATTTACTTATTTCAGAGAAAAATTTGCTTATTGTATCCTTTCTATTTCCTCCCCCCCCCTCAATACAATGCAGATGCACGTCTATATAAAAACGGTGGCAATGGGGATAAAATCGCACGGTTCTTTATTGGCAGTTAAGGGGTTTAATCTTAACTGTTTGAAGAAATGGAATGAAAGTAACTTTTCATTTCATTAAACAATATCATACCAAATTATATGATTTATCATTCTTAGGATAATTCATTCATAATTTTCAATAAAAATTACACTTTTTTAACCCGCGGCCACTCGCGACTGTTTTTGCTACCGTCGTTAATCGCGGGGTGTAGAGAACACCCCAAACGTTTAACACGTGTATTAAAGGGTGAAAAAAAATTAAGCTAATTATGATACATATTTATAAAGTACAAGAGATTTTTGTATTATTCAAATAAAATTATTAAATTTATTGCACACAAATAAGACTAATTTTAATTTAAACTAAACCTACAAAATTTTCATTTTAAAACATATAATTTCATATTTATTTCATAAAACACAAGCAAAACGTTTTTTCCAGTAATAAACTTAATTTGTATTTAATGTTAAGGATAGAAGAAGGTAGAAAACAAAAATTTTAATAATTTTCCAAACATTCAGAGCAGACTGTATTCATATGATTTATATAAGCACACATTTTTCTTACAATGAAGGCAAAATGAATTGGGTTTTACATCTTTTACCCGTGGACAAACAGTGCAGAGCCTCTTTTTTGTGAATTAATGTATTTTTTTACTATCTTCTGTGTCAGTAAAGCCTCTTTTGAGTTTTTGTCAATTATTTGTTTCCGTGAATTTATTTGTTTTTTCTTGCTCAAAGTTTCTTCCATTTCTTGTGCCGTATCCATGAGATGGACTGATTGTTTAATATAGTGCTCTTCTGAAATTAAACTGTCTTCGAAATCAGTTAGTTCATCCTCAGAATCTGTCGATACAGTATCTAATAGATGACCGAGTCGCTGTTTCTCTCCCTTTCCGTGAAACTTTTGCCGTAATTTCTGAAAAGTGTTTTTTTAAAAATATTAACATAAAATAAAATTTTACAATTATTTTTATGTTTTATATTATTTTTTTATACTACAATTATTGAAATTTTAAGTAAAATATACATGCATATTAATATATTTGAAAATAAAATATTAACGGAAATAGGGAAACACTTACCCTATTTTAGAGGCTTTGAGTACGAAAACATAACTCAATCACTCGCGGGGTGCTTAGCACCCCAGGTAAACTTTTGGAGGTCGTTACGTTTCAATCGTCTGAGCGAGAGTGATTGCATCAGGCCTGAAGGTTCAATGACCCAAACTGTGCAGCTACTGAAAAAATCGCCGTTCTGCGTATTCTTTGTGGAATTCTAGGAAGCGTTTCTTGTTGCACAGCACCACGCGCGCGAGTTGTCGCGGGTGAATAAAAATTGAAGCTTTTAAAAACTATGACATGGATCGGAATAAAACCGTGAGAAATTTGTATAAGATAAACATTTAAATACAATTTAAATTAAGATAAATGCATAAATGCTAATTTAATAATAATAATGTATTTGCATTCTTGCAAAAAGCTTACTTTTCTTCCAAAATAATTAAATGTCAAAGAAACAGAAAAATGTGCAAAATATTTCATGCCTCATTACTTGTGCAATATAATTAATTTTTTACTTTAAAAAAATCAACCAGCATGAAATTTTAAAGCAATGCATTTACGTAAGACTACTTAAAATTTTCGAAATAATATAGATACGTAATAAAAAAAACTTATAAAATAAAGTATTTGTTCTATATTTCAGTTACCATACTTCTTGAGAGCTAAATTAAATATAAAAATATACAGTGGTGTATGTGCAGAATAATCTTTGAAAAACTATAGTCCTTTTGGGGAATGAAACTGGGTTACATTTATAAATGTGCTAAACTGAAAACTGTCCCGAGAATGGAATATCAACTTTTCCTACTAAAGTGGGGCTCATATTGGAAAAACTAATACTGTCTGCAATGGTTAGTTTTTGAAATAACACTTGGTTGTACACGGGGCCTATAGGACGTATAAAAGACCATTACATATAAAATATCTGCATGAAATGCAAATATTCATTTTACAGATATAGACTGCTATACTTAGAATTCAATTTAAGAAAGTAAGAAGCGTATTTTTCATAAAATGAACTAAGAATAACTTATAAAAGTATGAAATATTTTAAGTAAAGGTAAACTTGATCAGTCTTCATCTATAGAAGGTCAAACAAATATTTTATCAGGTTTAAAATATAATATAGTTTCTGAGTTTTTTGATACAGTTCGAAAATATCATATGTTTTTTTTTTTTTAAAGTTGTTTTCTACTAGCAGCAATTGGCATAAAAATCATCATAAATATTTTTTTAATATAGCTTGTCGTAGCCTTTCACTACCCCTATGATTATTAACTCCCCTTTGCGTATTATCTAAATCTGGGTATGTTGGATTCATGATTAACGACTACTTAATTAATAAATCAATATTATTTATTGACCTTTCTTAATAGAGAAATACACAAATATTATTCAAACTTTAAGAACAACAAATTACAGTGGAGTGCGAGAAGAATCTGATTATGAACGACGGAATACTAACTGAAACCACGGAGAATAACGTATACAATCAAACTACGCATTTATATCTAATTTATGAAAATAACTAACCTGATACCTTTTTCTTAAGGCAGGTTTCTCTAATTCTGGATTGCTTTAAGGAGCGGCTTCAATCCTAGATATCTTTCAGTTCCGTCCCGAACCGCATTAAAGAACACTTTTCAGTCGTCTTCTCCCGACGAATATATTTCCACTAGATAAACTAATCTCTCAAAATCACCTTCTTAATCAACCTCGTAATCATCCTCCTTCTCTTCATTTCATTTCTCCCTTTTATATCTTTTTCGAACTCGCTAAACCCGAAACTATCTTGTTTGCATAAGTCACACCTTTGGCTCTCGGAAGATTGGTTGATATAAATAAAATATTTAAAGATTTGAGAGAAGGTTAGTAAAACGCGTAAGCACCCGTCACAAGCTTTAGTTTAAAAATGGGTGATTGGTGATCAACCCACTTTAAATGTTCATGACAATCATCAGATTGGTACTAAAATAAAAAATATTGTATACGAAATTAAACGATAAGTGTATTAAACAATACAATTACTATTATTGTCTTCAAGGGCAATGTTATTAACTTTGTATTGCAATTATAATATTTCTTTAAGACCTGTGGTTTCAGAAAGGTAGAATTCTTACTTTCAATAAGAAGAAAAGTTTGTAAAGTGGTATTCGTGTTTATGTTGTGTTGGTGTTTATCGAAACAATTGGTATCATACGTATGCAGATAAGAAAAATAACTACCTCTAAAAATAGAAGCAATGTTTTTTTATGCTTTCAAGTTGAAAGAATAATCTACAGTGATCTAGGTGAAGAACGAGGTTTCAGAGATTACGAATATAATGTGGGCTAAAGGGGAAAAAATATTTTCTTTTTCTTTTGAAAGGTGAGAGAAGTACGTGAAAGAGAGAGAAATGAAAATGTTTTATTTTGACTTTTCTCTAGGAATAAAATGCAACTTTTTGTGTTGATTTGTAAACATCACCAGTTCTAGCCCCTTTTATGTTATGCTGAGAATATGTTTCTTTTTCATGTATACTCTCTTCTCTTACCTTTTGTCGCAATTGCTTAGAAACACATGGATGTGGCAACAAGAAACCAGAAGTGAAATTTTAATATTTAAAGAAAATTTTAAGCTATGTTTTCTTACGATGTGTTCATAAAACTTATGAATTTTTCAAGAAAATTACATGAAATTTCATTTATTAATGTATTAATTTAATTTACGCTTCATTATACAATTGTTATAATTTACAAAATTCGAGTTATTTAAAATCCCATTCTATTTAAAAAAATAATAAAACTATAAATACATACTCTGGCTATAATTTTTTTTGCATACTTTTCATGATTTGCACTGTTACCATCGACATATTTAAGAGCAAACTTTTCAAAAATAAAAAAAATCTAAAATCGATGCTGAATCCATATATGACTGGGCAAATAAATTCCTGATTAAGATTATTGAAATATTTGTTGTTGTTGTTGATCATGGCACCTGATTGACAGTAACATCAGATCAAGGTTCACGAAATTCATCGCAGCTGAAGACTAGAATTTTACGCATTTCGTTAGACTACAGTTTGAGCCCCATGAAGGTGACAGTAGAATTTGCTCGGTACAACACGATAGACGGCGACACCATTCAGACCCACTGATTTACCGAGCACGTACTCTGTGTGTACTCGGAGGGTATTTGGGGGCATCGGGCATCGAACCGAGGTTTTCTGGTCTGGAGTCATTAACATATTTAAATGGTGTTAGCATGAATGAAGTAGCTCAATTTTATTGTTTTGAGTTATTTTACAATGAATGAGCAAGTTAAAATGCTTTATATTAAAGCTTGTGACTAAAGCAAACACACTCATTCACAGATACTGCAACCATGATTGTTCCTTTGAATCAATAGCGCGTTTTTCACGTAGTGGAACAAAATCGCTTTTAGGACGCACAAATTTCGTCTTCGTCTTCGTTCCATATTTTGTCGTACCTTTTCCTCAGCCAATAAGCAACCAATTGACCTCGGGTTTTCAGCATTTGGTCGCATTTGTGTCCTAGATGAGCCGAATAGTATTTTAATAAAATAATTTTAAATTTTTTTTTAAGTACAGTACTACTTTCTGTTAGTAAAAAGCTCATTAGTTGCATTATTGTAAAATACAATATGTGAAAAACGCGCTAAAATTACTTGGCCATGCCAATGACTGATATTTTGTATCACTTTTGAAATAAACATTAATTTTCAAAGTAAATCAATATTATTTAGAGGGTGCAGATTGGTGTTGTCTGGTTTAAATCTTAATCCTTTGTTAGGCATCCCTAATATTTCAATTGTTTAAAACATATCCTAAAATATTTAAAAAGATTTTAGCTGCTTAGTATTAATACAGTATTTAGTATAAATCAGGGGATTAATTATTTATAGATTATCATGAATATTTAAGCCAAAAAATTTTGTCTTTTATTCTCTATCATATGAATACCTTTAATTACTGGCAACTTGAATAGTTTAAAAAAATAAAATTAAGAAGTGTTAGAAAAGAATTATATTTATAGCTATTAATATTTAATATTGATTATTAAATTAAATTGATACAATAAATTAACCTGAAAATCTTAAATAAAAAATAACCTTCGTACGAATGAATTTAATTAAATTGTTGTAAAAATTCAGTTCAGAAATTAATTGAATAAAATGCTATTATCAATTCAGTTTTACAAATAACTTTACTGAATAAGTTTGTATAAATACTTCAGAGAGCAAAAAAAATTCTGTATAGAACAGCAATGATATTTTTAGAGATTATATGAAAAAAAAAACTTTTATGTGCTTAATTATGAGGAATTACCAGAGCTGTATATGCATTGACATTTGTTATTGTTGTTGCTATTATCTCCAGAATGACGGTGTCAAACTGAGGTAAACGAAATTCATCGCGGCAAAGATCTAATTATCTAGCACTTCGTTAGCTGTAGTTTAGAGCACCATACAGTGGCAGTGTGATTTGGCTTGGTTTCAACCAAATTTTGAGAGCTAACACCCCAGAAGTGGTCAAGGTCTTCCCCTTCTCTTCCCCTCACGAGAGGACTGGACCCCGTTTAGAGTATTCCCATGCCACGCAGGCACTATATATTTACAAACATCTCTATCTTCTCCGGGACTCGAACTCAGGTCCAACGGCACAGCTGTTAGCGTCACTAACTGATGTACCGGATGGATGGCTTAACATTTTTTTACTGTATTATATTGTAATGAATTTAAAATAATTCAGTTTAGAGAATTCAATGAATACTGTGCCGAAAAATTGAATTAATGCTTTTACATCATAATCTTTTAAATAAATGGGACCTCTATTAAATATTTACCGTATGCTACAGCTGCAACAGATAAACCATATACAAACTGAAACATTCTTTAAGCATTTTCGAAACGAAATATCAAAAGTAGAAACGTGAAGGATTACCAACAACAATAACTGATAACTATAGATAATATTGACCATATATAGGAAACTCGAAAGCAAAAGTTACAACTTAGAAGGCATAACAAGAAACAGATATATCTACTAAATATATTGCTGAAAAATAGTGAAAAAGTATGAAAACACGCTCTTCATATAGTTACAAACTTCTTTTTTTCGATCACGTATAGGAATGGTTTATGGAACAGACTATCGATGAAAATAAACCTAAACATGATGAATGTGGTTAAAAGCTTTTATTGGATAGGAAATACAAGAAGCTCTATAAAATATAAGAGGCTTCTACAGACGAATAAAAAAAAATTAGTTTAAATTATATATTTTACAGGATTTATGTTTTAAACTTTATTTATGTTTAAAACTAAAATGTGTTATTTTATTAAATAAATTCACGCAGTTATATATGGATACAAATAGTATATATATAATATATATATATAAATAATTTTTTTGGAAAAAAAGAACCAAAAAATTCATAGTTATGATTAGCAATTAAATTAACATAATGTGCTGAATGTGTTCAAAATTTTTCCTATTGCCTTAGAATAATAAATCAATAATTAAAATTAGTGTATCATTATACCATAAAGTAATGACCTGAAGAATTAATTGTGACTTTTGATTAAAATCTTGATTTACTTAGCTGATTCTGAATATCAAAGATAACATATATTCGGCGTGTTCAATTTGAAAGTGATCTACAGCGTCACTTGCAAACAATTTGTAATGTATTTTCGTTGAAGAAATGCGATAGTGAAGGTGAATGTACCATACATGCGCGTGCGCAAGCAGTTTTGTGATAACTGCATTCCTAACCCGCGGTCACTCGCGCCTGTTTTTTCTACCGTCGTTACTCGCGGTGTGTAGAGAACACCCCAAACTTTTAACACGTGTATTAAAGGATGAAAAAGATTTAAGTCAATTATGATACACATTTTTAAGGTACAAGATGTTTTTTGTATTATGCAAATAAAATTATTAAATTTATTGCGCTCAAATAAGACTAATATTAATTTAAACTAAACCTACAAAATTTTCATTTTAAAACATATAATTTTATATTTTTTTCATAAAACACAAGTAAAACGTTTTTTCCAGTAATAAACTTACTTTGTAATTAATGTTAAGGATAGTAGAAAGTAGAAAACAAATATTTTAATCATTTTGAAAACATTCAGAGCAGACTGTATTCATATGCTTTAAGCACATATTTGTTTTACATTAAAGGCAAACACAATTGGATTTCACATCTTTTACTCGTGGACAAACAGTCCAGAGCCCAATTTTGGTGAATTAATGCTCTTTTTACCATCTTCTGTGACAGTAAAGCTACTTTTGAATTTATTGTCAATTATTTGTTTCCGGGAATTGGTTGTTTCTTGCTCACAAGTTTCTTCCAATTCTTGTGCCGTATCCATTAGATGAACATATTGTTTAATATGGTGCTCTTCTGCAATTACACAGTCTTCGAAATCACTTAGTTCAATATCAGAATCTGTCGATACAGTATCTAATAGATGACCGAGTCACTGTTGCTCCCTTTCCCATGAAATGTTTGCCATAATTTCTGAAAAACATTTTAAAAAAACTTTAAAAAAAATAATATTTTACAATTATTTTTAAGTTTTATATTATTTTTACTACAATTATTGAAATTTTAAATAAAATATACATGCATATTAATATATTTGAAAATAAAATATTAACGGAAAGAGGGAAACACTTACCCTATTTTAGAAGCTTTGAGTGCGAAAATATAACTCAATCACTTGCGGGGTGCTCTCAGCACCCCAGATAAACTTTTGAAGGTCATTACGTTTCAATCGTCCGAGTGAGAGTGATTGCATCATGCCTGAAGGTTCAATGACCCAAAATATGCAGCTATAGAAAAATCGTGGTTCTGCGCATTCTTTGTTTAATTCTAGGAAGCTTTTCTTGTTGATGGGATGGAGAGAGTATTAGCTGTACCAAATACTTCTGCACAATTGCACAATAACTTGAAGGTATTCAGGTTCTTTTTAATTTCGTGGATTGAAAAAAAAATATTTCAAGTTTAGAAACTAACGTTTAGACCTCCAATCCCTAGTAGGTACTAATTTTTATTACTAAAAATAGTGTATTGAGATATCTCGGACAATGGTGAGATACTGAGTTCCATCAGAAGCATGGTTACATAACTAAGTTCCGTCCTGAAACACTATTTCATATCATAGCCAGTCATTTATAATGTTCGATCGTGGTTTTTATATGGTTTGACAATTCGTCTTATTCCCGGCGTTAATTTTGCTGAATGACACCAGCAGTTGGAATTAAAACACATTTATTTTATTCATCTGTTTTGATGAATTTGAAAGCTAATCCTTTTTCCCCTGCCTTTCAGTTTAATTTTCCTTATTTACATCATTGGAATAAATTGATTGATTCTGCCTTGAATAGATACACGTACAGTTTAATATGTAATTTTTAATACAAAAAATAAAATAAATCCGTCCCTTTATTATATTCACTGTCTGTTACACAAAACCAAAAAAATGTTATTCAGAATAGATGTAAACAAGACAAAAATAATCAAGAAATATATATTTCAGTAATGGTGATTATTATTTATAGAATAGTCTACATAACTAAAATGAATAATTTATTAATTATAAATAATCGAATCAATGAATATTGAGTCAATTTATAATCACTTATATTATCTTAGTCAAAGGAAGAATGTAATGCATTCGTAAGTAAAATTTAAAACACTGGCAAGAAATTGATTTCAAATTAAAAGGCTGATTGTTTTATAAAGAATGAGAGTTTATTATATATTTTGGATTTCCATGCGTTACAAATTCAATAGAAAACCAAAGCGGAAAGTATTTTAGAGATTTGTAAAAACTACAAGTTGCACCGTTAATGCAACATGCAATCCTTTAAAGAATAATTTCCTGCATATTCCTCTTGAGAATGAAATGTTAGCAATACTTGTTTCAACATTATGGTGTCTGTTAAGGAACTGTGTCGAAAACTAAACCAATAATTCCGACAGCAAGGTTGAGGGCAACTCTCTTCAGAAAGTTAATAAACTGTTACTTAACATTTAATTTTCCGCAACAAACGCGCTAATTTTTGAACAAACAAGTCGACTCTGGCAGATAACAGGATTACAGAAATTAATCCTTGTGGAACATTAATCCCCAAACGCCTTTTGTTTGAAAATGCTTCAAAACTTCTCCCTCGCTTGTTCATCTTGTTAGCAGAGAAGCATTATCAGGTTTGATAGATTTTAAAAGAGAATGATTCATGGCGTAATCATCCATATTAAATAGCCGGAGGAGGCGGACTCCTATTTAAGATTGTTAAATTCAAGCAGAAGTGACGTTATCGTACTTGAAGAATTATTGAATATTTTTGCCCACACTGTCTGGATCCAATTTCGCTTTTGCAGAATCTAGATACTCAAATTGAATATTAATCGCGCCAGATAAGGTGCATTTATTTCAATTATAATCGTGAATAAAATATGTACTATTCTGGAAGCTCCCATGATTTACCTACGATCCTTTTTGGCAAGTTAGATTTTACGATGTCACACAATTTTGAAAACTTGCCATCGCTTAAATATTTTAAGAAAGATATATTTTTCCCTTAATTTTGTAACATGTATTAATATTATGCATTTATGTGAGATTAAAACTTTGGCATTTAATAATAATGAATAATTAGGAGACACGTGCTCTGTTATATCGCCATTAAATAAAAGGGCAGTGCTGCAACTTTAATGCCATACGTTGTGAAAGTTATACAGAAAACTATACTTAGCTTAACTGTATAACCAAAATTAAGTTAGTTTAAGCCCAAATATCGCATAAACTATTTGTTTTAGCTAAAATCCTAAGTTTATAATAATGTTAGTTTTAACCTAAATTTTTATCGGTGTTTTACTAACTTATACAAAATAATACGTTCAGTTTTTATTCAAAGACAAATCAAAGCTGTAATTTCTTGCAATTATATGATAATTAGTTACCTTAAAAATTATAATTTCTTAAAATTTAATTGAACTTTGGAAATTTTGCTGAAAGTTAAAATTGTAAGTTGTATTTCCAAAATAAAGTTAGCTTTAACCTAATTTATGATAAATGTAGTTTTAACTTGGATAATTATCTGTGTTTTGACTAATTTATAATTTAAAATGATATATTATTTTGAAATCATACATAAAAAAAATCGAAGTTGTAATTTTTTGGTATTATAAGATAATTAATTACCAGAAGTAATACGAATTCCTTGGATGTTTATTAAACTTTGAAAAATATGCTGAAACTGAAATTTTTACGTATATTTTCAAAATGAAGTGCGTTTTAAACTAGTTTTTTATAAATTAGTTTAAGCCGGAATTTTTATGTGTTTTTACTAACTAATTAAAAATAATGCAAACTTATGAAAACTCATCAAAATAAAATCTAAAATAAATCTAATTAATCTAATAAAAACTAATCAAAAATGAAATTTTTAGTATGGTATAATTAATTAAAGCTGGGAAATTAGAACATTTCACAGACTTTAATTTTACATTGGATCAACGAAAACTTTAAATTGTAAGTACTATTTTCAAAATCTCAAATCAATAAACCCGATGTAAAAAAGTGCAAGAAAGTAAAATTCACAAGTGTTTTGAAATTCAATGTTACCATAATTTATGGAGAAATAAGGCAATGCTCTTAATAAAGTACAAATTGTATTGCTATGAAAAACTTCTTTATTTTAATAATTTCCAAGGCAAATAACAGAAATTTATGTACATTGCTTTGCATAATGCAATGCATCGTAGTATGTTTTTTTTGTTTTTTGTTTACGTGTGAAAAAACTATCCAAGTAATACATAAAGAAGGAGGGGGGGGATCTTTTATAGCTGTTCAGAGGAAAACAATGTTTTGCCTTGGAAGCACATTTTTTTAGAGTTTGTAAAGATTTATTAAAATGCATCTCATATTTAAGACAAAATTGTATTTATTAGGAATTTTGTGAGAATTTATTCAAAAAATGAATATTTTTTTTTTTTTTACATTATGAAAAAACAGTGATCAAATATTATTCTGTGACAAATGCTAGTTCAAATACATATTCTTAAAGTTGTTTTCTTAATGTTTCATAATGTTAACTTAACAACACTCATAAATGTAATTTTCAGATTTGTGTTACATTTGAACAAATTTTTTGAATCCTAAGACTCTATGATTTTGTATTTTGATAACCATTAAGAATATTATAGGAAATACAAACAAAGAACTTTAATTAAGTTTTTACTTAAAGCTTTTTTAAATAGCTTGCAAAATCTATTCTTAAATATTTATAAATATGTTTCTTAAATATATCTGTTTATTTTTTCAGCAACATTTCTTTCGCTATCCTCTGTGATATATTCTAATTTAAATATTTTTATGTAAAAGTGTAAGATGCATTTTTATAGATAAAACTTTTAAAAATGCAATATCATTTGCGTTTTGATTAAAACAATTTTGTATACATTTATCTAACTATTTAAAATAAAATAATTCTTATTTTTAGCTATTGAGTAATTAGTAATTTATTTGCTTTTGTTTTTGGTAATAAGATTCCAAAGAATATAAAAACAATGCATTTTATGATGTTTGGGAAATAATCGCTTTCGTTTACAAAAAAAAAATATCTTTGAAACGTGATATCTGAGCAATTTTTAATTTTCTTATCGAGAAATGTACAGAAAAAGTAGAACTTTCTTAATGACTGGAGCAACAATACGATCCATATCTTGACAATTTTTTTAATTGGCAATGTAAAAAACAGGCCATTAGCTTAGGCATTCAAAAATGTTTGCTAATAGAGCATGTTACACCATCATTAATTCTCTTTATCAAAGAGGTAAAAAAAAATTTTAATGTTTTCAGGTGATAAAGAAATGGAACATAAACATGCTTAATAGTTTTCTTCTTTTTATTGTTGATATTTAAATCTGATATTTTTATTCAAATATTTATTTTGCTTCTCTTATTTCTGGCTTTGAAACTATAAACCATCCCTTTTCCTTCCTAATTTTAATGGTACTTTTGAAACATATACTATATTAAATCTAAATTAAAAATTATATTTTTGCATTTTGTCTCTTATTTAGAAAAAATAACGTTTATTATTATAATTTTAATATATAATATATAATTTTAATAATAATAATTTTAATTTAATATATAATTTTAATTTTCTAAAGTAATTTATTTCGTATTAAATTAAAATTGAGAAATCAGATTTCTTCCAGAAAAAAGGCGCACTTATTAAATGTGTGATTATAGGTTACCATAATTCACTTCATTTTTTCCAAAACCGATAAAATGCCCTAAACAAGTAAAATTTATAACATTAGTTCAAGGAACTAAATTTAAAAAAATACATATTTGTAAGGGCATTAAGAGTTTTAGATATAATTTTTAGAGAGATATTGGGATAATGATATCTATATATTTAAGATTTTCCTTTCTCCTGATGAAAGCTTTAAATAGTAACCTTTTTTATAAGATTCTTCGTAAAGTTAGTAACAAAACTCAATAAAGTTAAAACATTGAAGTTAAACAATAAAGTTAGTAACATTATTCATTATAATTCCTATATTTAAGCCATTATTTCTCTAGATATAGGTTAACAGCGCAGTCTTTTAGAAGTCAGGCTATTGAAGTTTGTAACAAAGCTATTTTATAAGTTAAAAGATATCTATATACACGATGATATAATAACTATATTTAAGGTAGCAAATATACTAAAAATACTAAAAGTAAGTAGTGTATAAGGACAATTTATAAACGCTGTACAAATTGAAAAAAGTTATATATGTTGAGAAAAGAATCAATTTGTTACTTGAAAGTATTAAGTGAAATATATACACTGGTGTGCAAAAATTAAGGACGAGACGGTTTTTTCAATATAACTTTGTACAAAAGCATTCCAAATCAACACATTTAATATCGTAAGATCCCCAATACTTAAGGACATGAGTAATGTAAGCAACACTTACTAAAAGAGAAATCAGAGGGATAAAAAGAAGCTTTATTGAAAAAGTAGCATGGAGCGCAATGCGACTGAAGGCCGAAACATCCCTGTGATGGGTGTCCAGCAAGAAATATCCGGTCTTTAGTAGGGGATATGATCTCCCCTGACTGCTAGGCAGGTTTCACAGCGTCTGCCCATGCTGAAAATGAGGGTGTCAATGAGTTGTTGAGGCACTGCTGCCCATTCATCTTGCAGCGCCAATCGAAGCTCCGGAATCGTTACTGGTGGTAAGGTACGAGCTGCCAAGCATCTACCTAGAAAATCCCATACATGCTCGATGGGATTGAGATCCGGAGATAGTGCCGGCCAATCCATACGTTCAATATCCTCACTCTCTAAGAGCTGTTTGGCAGCTACTGTGCGATGACATGGTGCATTGTCGTCCATGCAAAGGAACTGCGGACCCATAGCGCCTCTAAAAAGACGCACATATGGAAGAAGAATCTCGTTACAATAACGGGTCCCGTTGACTGAAACTGCGTCGAAGATGTGAAGGTCTGTACGACTACCAAGCATGATGCCTCCCCAAACGAGAACACCGCCACATCCATACCTGTCCCTTTCAATGATGTTCGAGGGATGATTGCGGCTTCCCTGCTCTCTCCAGATGAGTATGCGATGAGAATCGCTACTCAGACTGAATCTGCTCTCATCTGTAAAGAGTACTCGTCCCCATTCATTGTCTCTCCAATTCCGGTGTTCCCGGCACCACAGAGAACGCCTTCTCCGATGGGCAGGCGTTAGAGGTACACACCGTACAGGGCGTCGTGCAAACAGACTACCACCGTGCAGTCTTCTGGCCACGGTAAAACGCGATATCGGTCGTCCAGTCGCCTGTGTCGTGTGTCTAGCAATTTCTCCCGCTGTCTGCCGCCTGTTTCTTCTGGCCTGTAAGGCAATATACCGGTCATCTGCGGGTGTGGTTCCTCGTGGACGACCACTACTGAACCCCCGGATAGCTGTTCCTGTAATTTGAAATTGTCTCCAAAGTCGTGAAACGATGCTGTGAGCAATTCCGAACTCTGCAGCCACATTTGTCACACTGCGACCTACCTCCAACTTCCCAATGATTTGACCTCGGGTAAAAGCATCCAGATGTCGTCTAACAGATTGATTATTCGCCATTTCTCGCTGAGGCAGCAACTCGGTGTGATTTTACTGCTATACGGTGTGCAATCTCTTTGCCAGAAATACTAATCTTACACCGACAACATGCTTTACTATTCAGACACTCCCCCATTACGTCTACCTGCATATCTGCGTATGTGCTACCGTACATCACCTCACTTAATCTCCTGATTGGTCTTTCTGTCCGCTCTGCCTCTTCGTTCAGCTGATATGCTAATTTTTCGACTTCGTCCTTAATTTTTGCACACCAGTGTACATAAAAATAATGAAAACAGTCTCTTAAAATTAAAATGCACTTGTTTCAATATTTTCAGTGTTTTAGAAGTGATACTTATAAATATATTAATACAAATTTACTCAACCATGTACTTCAGTTATGAAGTTTGGACAAAGTAGACAAATCAAATCATAGTATATTAAAATCCTAATGAAATCCCAACTAAGATAAGTTTAATTCACGATATATTTAAACATGTTCCTAAAAAGCCTTTTAAAAATTATATTGCTATTGTAAAATTGTTGTGATATTTATTGTCTCTTATACTCATTGTAATTTTATTTTATTTTTACTAAGAATTTTTTATGTTATTTGATTTAAAAATTTCTGTTCAACGTATTTGTATCCATTTTGTACATTTTATAAATTCCTTTTTAAAGTAGTTTTCTATAGTAAAATGTTATTTATTTTGTTCTGATTTTGCAAAATTTTGCTTAGAATGCTTTTATTTAGTGACTTAATATGCAGAGATGTAAAAAGCAAAATAAAAAATAGTTTTTATTTAACAAAATATAAGTAACAGAACTTTATTTTTATTTTGTTATGGGCTTTCATACTAAAGACATTTAATTTAAGTACATACCTTTAACGCTACTTGCTACTTGATACTTATGCAAAATATTGTTAGTCCTGTACATAGATTCCTAAACTTTGCCATATAAACTAGGCATTAAACATCAGGATTAACACTACGCTTTGAATAAGAAATTGTTTTAAATGTAACGCCACTAAGCTTAACGTCCCCTTTCAAATTCGTTGAGGGGATCATGGCTGTCATAGGAATATGACTGCTATGAATTTTGGGATCTCTTGAAGAATGTAATTCATTTATCAGCTTACCTGTGAATTTCAAAAAGAGAATGCCTCAGAAGGAAAGAGATTTTTAGGAAGTACAGACAAATTATATTACTTCATATATATATATATATATATATATATATATATTAATGCAAAACTATTTTAAATAAGAAAATAAGAAAATAATAAAAACAATTAGAATTTTCCTTTATTAAATGTCTTATTTTAGATTTTCGAGCTATTTGTTTTCTGTGATATTTATAAATATATACTAACGAAAAATTTCAAAAAATACATTTTAAATTTATTTTTGTCAAACTTAGTGGGCATTCTTTATTTCATTCACAAACATTTAACATTTTATTTTAACTGCAGATCATTATGAACAACAATGAGAAAACTAATTTTGGCATCAATGACAAAAAAAAAAAAAAAATGCTGTGAAATTCACGAAACTTTACTGTCTTTGAAATATGAACCAACTTTGTATATAATTGGAAATACAGTAAATCATTTACAATAAATAAGCATCCGTACACCTTTATGTTTAACCAAAAACAATTCATTATGCAGGATTGGCAAAGCTTGTTTAAAATAATATTTAAACGTATGATTTTTGTTTGGTAACATAAACATTGAGTGATCAAATATCAGAGAGAAAGAGAATATGGAAAGAAGCATTTGTTTTGAAAGAGAAACAATTATAAATTATAAATTATTTGTATGTATGCTTAAATAAATAATTGTGGTGTTGATTACCAGCTGTGATGGTTATTTCATTGTGCTGTATGCCTATACACTGCTTTTAAGTTATTGGCTATAGCCATTAAGATTAATTTTTTTTAAAATCACATTGACCTAATTTCTTGATTTAAAAAAAAATATGACTTAAATTTATAAAATGGAACTATGACTATTAGCCTCCGTAACCCCAATCAAGAGTGGATATCCACAAAACCGATTTTTGTCGGAACTCTCATCTAAAGAAACATGTTTATCAAGTTTCAGGCCATAGTTAAAGAACAGGAATTTTCATTTATATCGCCTTCTTAATTACTCGCTACCTTCCTTGGGAGTCGATTTCCTTAAAACCTTTTCTTATCGATTCTCTGTTCAACAAAAGAAATACCTTTACCGAATTTAAAGTCTGCGGGTATAGTACTTCCGTAGATATCATGAGGGGTTAGTGAGTCGGTTTTCTCCTAATTTAAATAGATATATGCACTCTTCATTAAATAATCTAGTGTTTCATTAATTAATTAATTTTATGGCTGAAAGTTTTAAGAAGCAAACCGATTACATCTAGCATGTTTCGGAGGAGAAGGAGGGGGGCTTTGTTTAATATATCATAAATAATTTGTTTACTCGAATTTTTTAACATATATATGATTCATTTTTAAATTTATGATCACACGAGCCATTGACCTTAAATAATGAGGGTGGGCGGGTTAGTAGAGAAATATTTCTAAGATAATTTAAGAAACTAAATGTGCAAATATATATATTTATGCATAGCAAATGAAGTGCAAAATGAGATGATATGAATCATAATTTAAACATCTTTGAATAACACATTTATTTTACATCGTTTATCAAGTTATATAGGTAAAAGTCCGTAGCCTTGGTTTGTAAAATCTTCATAGTTAATGTTATTCAAATATGTTCATGGATAAAATCTACATACGTATGAAAATTAATTAAACTAAACTATACGTTTTAATTTTCCTTTTTTTTAAAAAAAAAATGTTGCAATAAAATTAAAAAATTCTATTAAGTTTTCATTTATTTGCTTGGAAAAATAGATAAAAAAATATATACAAGCCCTTCATCATGCCTTTAAAATATAATTCATTCAAGTTTTTAAAAGCCATTTTTCAAAAATAATAATTACGCGTTGCAGTTATTGTGACTACGTTTTTCTCGACGCAAACTTACTGATTTTCTTAAGAAAAAATTATTTTATTTTAATTAATTCAATACTTTATTCTTTTAAGCCTCACTGTCCTATTTGCCCCACTGGGTTCAAGATGAAAAAAATTTTGCATGTTTACTTCTTCACATTTTTTAATGTAATACCGTGATTGAAAATAAACCACTATATTTTCTATTATATTTACTAATCCTTCCATATTAGCATGTTTGATTTAGATCTATACATATATTTTGCTAAACATATTTCCTTATTAGTAAATACATGACATCAAATAGAAGATTAATCAAGATGTAACCTTAACGGATATATTATATATATATATATTCACAATTGTATTAAAATAATTTGAAAATTATATAATACTTTAAATTCAATGCATTTCCTTGTCCGATGACTCTCAAGTGGTTCTTTTTATAGTATCACTCGTTATGGGTTATACTAATTATACACATAACATGTACTCTTATATGATGTATTGGAAATCGGAGGTAACCTGCACTACTGGTGAAACACACAAATCAAGCTAAACTTGATTGTGCAAATGTCAGTAATTATAAGAAATCGTTCCTCTGAGCTTACCATTTTTCATCTGAAACAGTTCGATAGTTTGCATGTGTGAGAGTAATACGTGTCCTTCTGCTATGTAGAAGATCCGATAGATTTGATTTATGTCACAGTATATGTGTCCAACAGGCCATAAATCTTTCTATGGTCGGTTTAAAAAGAAGAAAGAAAAAAGAACCGTCATTACCATTAGTTTTCTTGCTAGGGGTATTTTCAAGTTTTTATGTATGAACATTGGTGTGTCGTTTAGATTTTTGAAAAGAAAAAATAGTTACGTATCATAAAAATATTTTTTCTAGTAACAATAACTTATTAAAAGTAAAAATTTTGAATCAATATAGTTGACAGAAATTTAAAAAAAAACAATAAATTATCAATTTTATTAGTTAAAATTTTATTTTCAGCAAATTGATAACATGTACCGTCATAATGATACACATATTTAACATATATCATAAAAATATCTCAAACGATTCAATGTTGCACTTATAACAGTGTTTCTCAAACTGTGGGGTTTGCCCCAAGAGGGCATGACAACTGTACGAGAGGGACGCAAGCCTATTGAAAAGTTGAAAACAGAATATTATTTTTTTAAAAAAAATATTAATTTACTGAAAGTAAACAAACAAAAAAATTCTGACATAATAAAAAAAAAATACACACGTGCACTGATATAATACACTTATAAGTGTATCAATACATGTGCAGGATGTACTTTATAATTAATTTACAAAACTAAATTTAGAAAAATGTGTAATAATTACCGGTGACCACATGGGCTTCTCATATATAAAATTATTCACAAAAATTAAAACTTATCTTAATCATTGGCACTGTTTATTATTAATCCCTTAAATGCTGATAAAAATATTCGCAATTCGCTCCCCAATGCCACCGTTTTCCATCTAGGCATGCGTATGTGATATATTGGACGGAGGGAAGAAGGAATAAATGAGTGATTCCACTGAAATAAGTGGATCCTTCGCAAACAATATAAAAGTCTTTTTATTGCACTCCAAAGCCTTCGGAATAATTTTATAAATAACAGTGCCCAGGAAAGATCGTACTTTGGAAAGATGCATATATGCATCCGGGACAATTAATGTTCTTGCTGAATGAGACGTTTATATACGCCGGTGGAACTTAAGTGATTAGGGTCGTTTTGTAGCTTTAGCGTCAGAGTATAGTATTATTGAATTCAATGCAGTGCTATTGTACGGAGGGGTCAGCGAAGAAAATGGGATTGAATAGTGGGTTGCAAATGTTAAAAGTTTGAAAATCACTGATTTATATTACATATAAAAATTTCGACTTATTGAAATGAATGTGACGTGGATTGATGCGTGTATACGCATTACATCATTTTAAAAACTCTATCTCAAGCTTATTTGTGTGGTATACATATTAATATTTCTTGGAGTGTAATGGGCTATACGCAAAATGTATTGTTAGGTAACGAATATAACTCATGAATCAGTTGTTTACTGTTAATTATAATGAAATGTAAATAATTAACAAAGACATTGGATGATTTAAAAAATTTCATTCTTAATATTTTTATACTCCGATATATTTCATTTTTATAGCTCGAAATTTAGTGAATTTGAATTGCAATCAGCGTTATGTCATGGAAAAATTATAGAATAGTACAACCTACTATTTTTCAGTCATTTGCATCTTCTTTATGAGTCCACATTGTACTATTTATGTAATGCAGCGTAACATTTTGTTTAAATGATTTTAATTGTTGATCGTGAATTTATTTGACTGACTTTTTAACCTTGTAAGATTCAAGGACACTATTGGAGAGAAATTATTTCCTTAAGCTCATAATATTTTTCATAAGGTAGAGTATTAATTGTTTAATCAGCGAGACTTATTTTTTCATGCATGTTATAAATTTGGTTTTTGATATTTTACAGGGTGCATAGTAAAGTTCTTTGAACCTGAAAATAATGGCTAATGAAGAGAAATAGAGCTATGCAAGTGAGGTCACCGTATACTAAAATGAATAACAGAACAAACTATTTAGTTCTAACGGTTAGCATAAATTGTCCAATGTATAGCTGAATTTTTAGCACTTCATTTTGTGTAAACGTTTGAAAAGAATATCCGTACACATGATAAAATGCGCACAATTTATTAGATAAAACACATAATTATGTCAATACAGTTTGATCACATCACAAGCAAAATTCGTTTTACTATATCGTGGCCCCACTTACATGGCTACAGCTAGCTCCGTAAGCAAGCATTTTAGCTTATATATGCATTATGTACCAATAAGTTGTGGTAACGTTCGGTTACCCCTTACATCCGAACCCTCTTGTCTACCTGTAAAACCGGCTAGATGTGTAGGAGGAAATAAATAACCCACATACATTATTTCCAATCTAATTTGATTTATTAATTCTCATTAACAATTATTGAACAGACACAACACAATTCTAATTTTATATTAATTATGGTAGAATACAGAGGTGAGATTCGATAACTCGAGGATATTACTACAGACCCTCAACTGAATCTAAGGTAGCTTAAATACGCTCTATTATAACTACGTCGCACATGAATAACTAGCTTCTACTTAATCAAATGTTAAGAACCTGAACCTTTAATGTGTCTGAACCTACACCGGAAACTTTCAGGCGCTCTTTTCGGCTTGATCAAATGACGATGGCTCCACGCTCTGTAATCTTTAACTAATTCTCAAACTTATGATACTCCTATTTGCACACCTCCAACGTATCAACTCCAGCATGTCAACAACAACGTGAAAGCAACTTGCTTTTTTCTTCTTCATTTCTTTTCTTATTTTCTTTCTTTGTTTCTTTTTGCCAACTCTTGAAAACCGAATTTATATAATATACCTCATTTACATAAATCACGTTCGCTTTCTCGATGAAAGTTGGTTGAGTTAAATATTTTGTGTAAAGAGATAAGGAGATATTAGTGGAACCGCGTATAGATCCATCACAAAGTATTTGGTCATATATTCTAATGAGGATATTTCGATCGTGATCTAATGCCCTCATTAGACACGCCTTCTGTAAAATATCGTGTAAGAAACAACACTGGTATTAGTCGCATGTAAGATGCCATGTAATTTAGAGCTGTCTGACCGCAAAAGGGATGTAAATGTTGGATATCACAGAAATGTCCGATTCTTAAGAGACATTTCTAGTGATTTAAACATTCCGAAATCAACAGTGGATTTTGTAATTTAATAGTAGGAGATGAGTGGTGATTATCAGAATGGGCTTCAACCCGGCAAATCCACGAAACTAAGAGATACAGACAGACAAGTGCTGTCCAAAGAAATTTGGAAAACCTTTTCCAAACTAGTGGCCTACATACTCTAGAAGTTCCAACCAGCATCCAGGACTGTTTTTCAATAAATTCAATCTACAAGGAAGCACATTTGCTTAGTTTTAATGATCTTTCTTCTTCTCGTAAACCTTTCATCTCAAAACCCAATCATGTTTTTCGGTTTATATGGTGCTGGGCATTTCGAAATTTGACCGTAGATGAAAGAAAACTTCTCTTGAGTGATTGAATCACAGCTCTTTATTTTTAAGTTGGCTGGAAATGTCTGGATAACGCTTGTTAGAATGCAATGTGCCTGCAGTAAAGTTTAGTATAGGTGGAATTTTGATCTGGGGATGTTTCTCAAGGCTTGGGACCCTTGTTCCCAAATTACGGTAAGTTCACACCCACACCCACAAACACACATACACACGCCCACAACGACGACTCCTATTCCGCTATTCTAATGAAGAATGTGTTTCCTTGGTTGTGGAAATTTTATGAGCTGGACCATTGTTACTTTTAGGACGACGATGCTACTTGCCATAAAGCGAGGTTTACCATGGATTGGTGTAATGGCAATAGGGTAAACCGTCTGAAACTGTCTGCCCAGTGTCCAGACTTTATTTCTGTAGAAAATTTCTGAAACGAGTTATATCGCGCCGTATTAAGGTGCGCAGCAACCGGTGAAAGAACTTACATTCTTTTCCAAATCGAATTGAAGAAAGTACCACTTGCCATGCTCCAAAAACATATACAAAGCATTGCCCGGAAGGTTAAGGCTATAATTGTTCCTTTAGTGGAAACTCTACCAACACAGTTGAATATGAATAAATGTTGCTTATCTCTTTTATCACATCTGTCCAATTACTCTTATTGGTAGATAGTATATATATAAACGGACTTACTTATACACCATGTATTTAGTATTGACTTGGTAATCGTGTTATCTTTTAAACAAGGGGAAATTATGGTTTGTTTTAAAAGCAATGCGATTCAATCTCACACTTAACATATTAGAATACTTAAACTAAATAAATGTAGCTTAAATGAAAAGCACATATCTTCTTAATGGAAAAAAAAATATTGAAAGTAATGTAAAATCAATTACCTAGATATATGATATAATGATTTTAAAATGATTTCCTTTTAAAACTTTTATAGATAACTTTAAATTATTTAATCGAAATGAAATGAATAATTCAGAAAAGATTGCAATAATCCATAAAATAGTAAAGCGCAATAAATATTTCCAATTGGAATTTATGGCCATTGAGGAATTTGAGCAAAGTATTTATCCAAATCCAAATCCAAATTTATCACTTTTTTAAAAATTTCCTTTCTAAATCTCTGGCACATTTTTTTTTTAAATCTCGGAATTTATTCACCTCAAAGAAATCCGGTTCCTATCTGTAATTCATACGGAACCCCTTTTCAAACTCATTTAGATGCAGATACTTCAACCTTTCCAAGAAATCTGTCGACGAAAGTGGAAAAAAAAATCAATTCATTATCAGTTCTGCCACCTTATTAACCTCTATCGCGGTATTCACAAAAGGAAAGCACGCTTCAACGCGCTAATTAATTAATTAATTTGGATACGAGCACTGTTTACTTACTCTGTTTCATCTGCAAGAGCTTCGGCTTTCTCGGCGAAATTGAGAAAGAGGGTAAAGGAGAAGGGAAAAAAACTCCTTCTTCTTAAAATTAAGATGCATTTGGAAGCGAGGAATTTATTCCTTCTATAGAATTATCGATTTCTCTCGCACACATAGGATTTGAAAACTTAAACTATTTTTATTTAGTCGAATTTATTTTTCTCAGATTATAAGAAATGTGTAAAATATTCGGTTTCATAAATCTGGATCAAACTCTTCGATAACTATTTAAAGTAAATTTTTCTCGTTCTTACTCATTATTCAGAGCTTATTGTATTATCGATCTCTGTAAAACTGGTTTTCTAGTTAATGAATTCGTAGAAAAGCCATCTTTTAATTAAACTGTATTAGTCCTCCTCGAATTTTTAAGTTTTCCATCCCTTTGCCTGCTCATTGATATTGATTCTTTGAATATTTCATTACGAAAAGTTATTATTATAATGGTGTAATCTTATATTATTTTAAAATAAGATGAAGTAATCTCCAAGAACGAATAATACAAATTGATTAATTAAACAAGCTTATTCTGAGCTCAGTCTGTCTTTTAATCTATCAGATCTTTTATGACAGTAATTTATTAAGATCATGCAAAGTACCAGATAATATAATAGAAGTTGAATTTTGTTTTCCTTCTATTAAAGCATTAATTATGTATTTAAGCCACGAGCAATGTACTCATTTAACTTAATACAAGTTATCAAATGTGATTTCATTAATATCTTACGATCTTATTTTTAATGCACGTAATACACCTACATTCATACCTCTTTTATTTCTATATTTCAAAGGGATTACCCAGTTACAAATACCTTATCACCTTCAGAAGACAATTTATGTCCTCAGTAGATCTCTATTAATAATTGGAAACACAAAATGTACTCTAGCAATTATATATATATGATTCCTACCAAATATTAATTTGTCAATCATACACATAAGAAAGTGTGATGTTCTGTGTTACGTTTTGTCTACCTTAGACGCATATTATGCTGGGGAAATAGTGTTGCTGACATTCAGAATCAAGATGACACGCTGCTTGGATCTCAATGATTTTAAAAAAGGTAATCTATCACAAGAAGTATTGCAACATATCTAACATTTCAAGCTATTTGAAGTACTTTAAATCGACAGTGGTCCACGTGAAAGGTGAGTGATGACTATCACAATGTGGAACAACGTGACAGACCTAAGTAAAAATTATGTGCATCCTAGTCTCCAAAAGGTCTGTACAGAACTTTCCTGGGCATACTTTACCCTACTAATAGTCCATATGACTTAAGAATTACAACAGTCATCCTGAATGTTATTTCAGTGAATATTATCAGTAAAGAAGCTTATTTGCTTGGTTATCTCGGTTATGTCAGAACTCTGATTATGATTAACAACTTGGGCTTAGTAATAGTGGACTGCAGAGTATATTATTTGGAACACGTTATTGGAGAAATTGATCAAAGTCCACCCTCTTCTGTGATCAGATGGCAGAAAATTGAAGTTTTATGTTTACATATAAAGGATGTTTTGAGATGTTTCTTTTAGTAGGCCTATGCCCCTAGTTCGAAGTTAGTTATGTTTAAATATAACGGTAGTCAATTGTTCAGGACAGATGTTATTATCATAATAATGCATTGTAAACACAAATTTAAATCCAGAAATAATGGAATAAGTGTGTGTGTGATACACGGGAAGAATTGTAAATTTGAAAATTTTTCATTTCAAAAAGCGATTCCTTCACGTGATAACGCTGATAAGACACATAAAGGTTTTGAAGTATGTGAACGGATGTTGTTCAAAGTGAAAATTTAACGCAAAAACCTTAGTTGATAAATGTTAAATTTTAGAGAAGCTTTCCTAATATCATTTAGAGAGTTTCACGCGTGAGTGAATTATTGTAAAGATTGAAGAAATTTAAAAAGTAACATATGTTGGCAGTGAAATCAGTACTACTTATCGTAATGTATAAAATCATTAAACGTATTCCAAAACACACTCTGAAATATCTTGTAAATGACACCGGAAATTTCAGATTAGAGGAGTGACAATCGCAGGAGATAAGTACATTGTCTTATTCATTAAAAAATAATCGGCGCACCAAAGTTAGATGGTAGATATATCAGTTTGCTGCTGCAACTAGTAAGCGGATCTCCCGAAAAACTGCAGTCTGATGTTTGAGGGAAGGATATTTTTTTTTCTGTTCTGTGGGAGAATTGTTGTTAAGTAATGACGTGTGTTGTAACCTTTTAGTGCTTAGACCAAGTGTTTCTTTTTATAAAAAATATTGCAATTCAGTACTTTTCTCTTTTGTACTTGAAAATAATTCATCTGAGCTAAGAGGTTACATTAGCGAAAAACTATATTGTAACGTACATATTATATTAATTGTGCACAACCTCTGTAGAGCTACACACAAAATAACAACATATATTTTATGTTACGGTTATTAAAAATGCACGGGATAATGTTTCAAATAGTAAATCGAGTTAATATAGCATGGAGTTGATTCGAGCACACAAGCAAAATAAATTTTTTTATTGCATTTTTTAAAATATGCTCTGAAAATGAATTGTTACATCATTTGAATATTTTACCTAACGTATATTAAGTTAGGTTGTTAACTAACGACACAAAAAGTATTTTCTACTATTTGTTTTTATATTTTTTTCGAAATCATACAGACCTTGAATTGGGGAAATATAAATAATTATATATACTTAAATAAAAGGTCAATGCATGAACGGTATTTTGCTTTTGTGTACGATATTTAGAGATTCCGATATACTCTGAGGTATTCAGATCTCAGATTAATTTATTTTTATAATAGTTTCATAATATTAGCCCAAGATGTAGATTAAAATCTAAAACATACACACACAAAGGGTTCTAAATAACTGTATT